>JAOTQH010000070.1:4012899-4034581 GCA_025631255.1 Cornus kousa | reverse complement strand
CTCTTTTGTTGACTTCCATAGGAGGGGCTTTTACATGTTCTTCCTAGGTATATGTAGGGTTAATATTTTCTTTTGGAGCAGTATGCAGAGTCAAGTTTATTCTAATTTTTCCAACATTCAGGAATTTGATGGGGGGTCTCTTTTGTGGACTTCTATAGGAAAGCAAGTATTCCCATTAATGTCTGATGTGGGTGCACTAGACTTTTTAGTTGTCACCTCATTGATGTCTACTCATCCATTTTCAGTCGGCATTTTTTCTTTGTTAATCGTCATCATCATTCACTTTTAGCCCTTTTGCTTACATATTTTTATATGATTATTTGTAAGCCAAAAATACTTGTATCGGAAACTAGGATGTGGATTTTGGTTAATTCTCATCTAAAATAATGTTATGACCCTGTTTTTCTCATTGTGTTGTATGTACTTTGATCAGGATTTTCAAAGTGATTCCTTTGAGGAAGCTGAGCCTGAAAATAAAACCAGTGGTAGGGATGCATTGCTTGGTTAATAGAACATAGTTCCCCTTCTTTTGGAAATTGTTGTCATAGTCCTCTCCTTAACAATTGAAGCTCACGTGTTTCTTTTTCCCTTTTTTGAAATTACTTACAGGTTTTCCAGTGATTGTTAATGTGCCAAAACAACTTCCCAGAGAAAATGTATGAATGATTTACTGAATTTTGTCATCATGCAATCAAATCTCCACTTACTTTGTATTCAAAATTTGTTGCAGAGCACTACAACCGGTAAAGTTGAAGTTGCTAAAGAAATTAAAGGTGTTGATGACAGTGAAAAATCTTGCGAGATGAAATTTGGGAGCTACTGCTTATGGCGTCATGAACATAGGGAAAAAATGAAAGACGCTTTAGTGAAGAAGATGAAGGACCTGCTATATGTGGCTCGGGCTTACTTTCCTAGTATTGCAAAGCTTGCAGCACATGACAAGCTATCACGTGAAATGAAGCAAAATATTCAGGAGTTTGAACGTATTCTCAGCGAAGCTACAACAGATAAAGATCTCCCACCACAGTAAGTCATGATGACTTTATGATTTCCTAATATCCATCCATAGGCCTGAGCTATATAAGAATTTTAAATGCTTCCTCTGGTGCATCAAAGTGTTTGCTAATTGCCTGTGGATCTGCTTGCTAAGTTCAAATATCACATTTCTCTATCCATATGTTTGTTTAGTTGAATGTAATCTCTGTCCTTTAAGCCTATACAAATGTTTTTACTATAGCCTTTTCATAATGGGGACCATCAGCAAATTCTTTCACTACTTAGGTCATGTTGTATTATATATTTAGCTGTACTGCCTATGCATGTTTCTTTTATGTGGCCTAGGTTTTCCTGGTGCATTCATAACATGGTCCATTGGCAAGTTTTTTGACTCGCAATTCTTTCTTTCATACATTTTATATATTGTAACATATGTAGTCTTACTGCTTGAGGCCTGCCTTTGTCTGAATTTATGATTCTGGTACATAAATGTATGGTATATACCATGCGCTTGCCAATCAAAAATGTTTAGAGGTAGGTAGTTGGAACTTAAGCATGTTAAATAAAAATCATTTCCAATTTTTTGGGGTCACTTTTAGGACTTATTCTTTTCCGGCTTGTGCTATATAGGGTCCATCTTTTGTTACATGACAGGGTATGATGTTTCTCCTTTCGTCCTAAATCCGTGACCCATGTTCTTGTGCTTCTTTTGTTGCCCTTGTAGACATCTTATTTTTAATTATTTCACATATTTTCTGCTTCAATGCTGATTTTTATTGAACATGGCCAAACTATTTCAGTCCAATTAAGTCAATTTATTCCAACTTGACAAGCCTTATTTTCTTGGCTACATGATTCCATCTTCTCCTATCTATGTAAAGTCATATGCCATGTTCTTTGGCCTTCAGTATTATTCCTTTGGCATCTTCAACTCAGACCAAATTACTTATCAGTTCTAGACTTCTAGTGCATTATTAGTCTATGTTTACTTGTAAATTCCCATATATTGCTGATGATTTTTTGTTCTTGAGCACTCCAGCGCAGTAACAATTCAATGCATTCCTGTGTTTCAGCATATATCTTGCTGCTATTGTTAGCAGAATAGTCAATGAGCTAACTTTTGTTAGCTATCTATTTCCTTTTTGGCCGTGGTTAGGTATGTTCAACGAACAGACTGAACTTATGCTCCACTTTCTCACAGTGCTTACATTCTTCATGCCATTAGCATAATACCCTATGTTGTTACTATGATAGTAATTTATTTTTTCTTTTCTATGGTTTTATTTTCTCATTGAAGTAGCCCAATTTTATTAGTCACACCGTTAGAAAACTGAGCATGATTTTGCCTATTCCGTTAGGATTGAGAAAAAGCTACGCAAAATGGAGAATGTCATAGCCAGAGCAAAATCATTCCCTGTGGATTGTAATAATGTCGACAAGAAATTGAGACAAATAGTTGATCTGACGGAGGATGAAGCTAGCTTCCACATGAAGCAGAGTGCCTTTCTCTACCAACTTGCTGTCCAAACCATGCCAAAAGGTCTACACTGTCTGTTGATGCGACTGACTGTGGAATATTTTAAATCTCCTTCATTAGATATGGATGAATCACTTGCTGAGAAATATTTGAATCCAGCATTGCACCACTATGTCATATTCTCCAGCAATTTACTCGCATCTTCTGTTGTAATTAACTCAACTGTAATGCATGCAGAGGTATATTCCATACATCCTCTTGTGTACATTAATTAATCTAAATTTTAAATTTGCTGTAGTTCTGTTCATGGAACTGATTGGTTTTAATATTTCAGGAAAGTGGGAATCAAGTTTTTCATGTGCTAACGGATGGACAGAATTACTTTGCCATGAAGTTATGGTTCTTCAGAAATACATACAAGGAAGCAACAGTTCAAGTGTTGAACATTGAAGATCTCAATTTGAAGGACCATGATAATGCAACTCCGTTACATCTGTCATTGCCTGAGGAATTTCGTGTTTCCTTTGACAATGATAAACCATCTATGAGCCGAAGAACAGAATACATATCTGTTTTTTCTAATTCACATTATCTCCTTCCTAAAGTATTCCCAACTTTGAATAAAGTAGTTGTTCTGGATGATGATGTTGTTATCCAACGAGATTTGTCAACCTTGTGGAGCCTTGACATGAAGGAAAAAGTGATTGGTGCCTTGCAGTCCTGTGCTGTGAAGTTGGGTCTGCTGACAAATTATTTGGGCGAGAAAAGTTTGGATGGAAATTCTTGTGTTTGGATGTCTGGGCTCAATGTTGTCGATCTGGTCAGGTGGAGGGAGCGAGATCTTACGAAAACCTTTTGGAGGTTGGTACAAGAGGTGAGTGTTGATTTATTGAACCTGACATTTCTCAATTTTTTTAATTGCTTTGGAATTGCATTTAAGCTGGGAGTATCCAGTAGTTTGAGGTGTTTGACATGGAATTTGTGTGTGTGTGTGTGTGTGTGTGTGTTTGTGTGTGTAATTATGGAGTTTGGTAGGGCTTTTGAAGGAAAATTTGTCATTTCCCATCTTTCTTTCTTTTTTTTAAGAAAAGAAAAAGAATTGGTGAGCAAGATGATAAAAGTAGAGCTGAATGTCATTTCCCTTTGTGAAAAATCTTTAATATAAGCTTTTATATAGGGCTACTTTGGTTATAAATCGTGACTCAATGAGGTGACATTTTCACTACCAAACATAGCATTAATGGTATATACAACAATGTCACTACAGAGCCAATTAAGTTTTCTGACTTTTGCTTTTGTTTTCTAATGTACACCAGCGGTTGAGCACAGGGAAGGTATTATCTGAAGCTGTTACATTGCGTGCAAGCTTGCTCACTTTTCAAGGCTTGGTTCATGCCCTTGATGATACCTGGGTATTGTCAGGATTAGGTCATGATTACGGTCTGGATATAAATGCAATTAAGAAAGCCGCAGTGTTGCATTTTAATGGGAACATGAAACCTTGGCTTGAGCTGGGCATTCCAAAATATAGGGGCTACTGGAAGAAGTTTCTGAATCTAGAAAATCAGTTATTGAGCGATTGCAATATAAATCCATAGAGTTACGATCCAGTTTTCATTTATGGCGTTTGTGGGAAACCTACGATGCACAACATATGATGTCCGATTTCTAGGTGCAGAAGAAATTTTTTTTTTCTTGAGCTATGGCTTGCAATGAAATGGAAGAATTTTTTCCCCACTTTTAAGCAAGACAAAAGGGAGAGAGTTCTTATGATGGGTTGCAGCTGATGATAGGCCTGGAGGACGGTGATAGTTGACATGAATTAATTGGACAATGCGGGGACAGAGGAAGAACTCGGTTCTCTGCTTTATTGTTTAGCGTCATGCGAGGGAAGTGGAGCCATGAATTTGTGTATACACGGAAAGCGTATCTGCATGTGTTTTTCCAGGAAGATCAATGGCTATTCATTATATTAATGATTTTTGGGTGAGAAACGTATGTTTGATTCCCTTTAGCATGTCAATTTTCTTCTTCTTCTTTTTTTTTTTTCTTAGTTTATTTTATTTTTATTTTTTTGTAAGTTTTTTTTTTATTTTTTTGGTTTTCCCAGGGTGGTGAGAAGAATAATAGACAGATTCATCTTTACTTTATGTATCAATTCAAATTTAATCTCCCTGGTTCACTGTAGAATAGTGATGACAACATTGAGATGGTAGTGGACATAGGAGAGAGTGAGTGAGTTGGTCTGATTTAGAATCTTGGTCAATATATAATGTTTCGTTGCGTTTGGAAATATGGAGAAAAAATATTTTTTAAGTTTAAACTAATTTTGGTTTAATTTCAAGCTACTAATTTCATGTTCTCAAACTAGTTTCAGGAGTCTTTCCATAGTATCCTACTATGTTGCACTGGAACGAGGGAGTATTCAAGAAGTCAGTCTAGTCAGCTTTTCCGATAAAACCATACCTGGTGTGATTAAAATAGCATGATTATTAGACATAAAGACGGGAAAATGTTATTTTCGCATTTATTGTTATTTTTGTATTTTTTTTCCAACAAGTCCACATGTGTAGGTCCTACACGTGCATGATTATGATCGTCTACCAATAACGATCTTTGCACTAAACTAAAATGCAATAGTATACATCGTGAATTTCTTTTAAGATATACGTTAATTTTTAACATACCATAGATTATTTGAATAAAAAGGGGACTCAATAGATTAGGATCATACCAAGTTTGGTTAATTCGATACGTGTCCTTTCAATACGGTTGATGTAATAAGGCCTATCACAGTTTTTTTGTGACCTGCATCAAGTTTTCATAAATTGCCTCATTTTTCTTTCTCAATGTTATTATATACCCTTATTAGTGCCATTTTTTTTTTTTTTAATAAGACCTCTTGTGCTCTTACACTCTCTTGTTTTCCCTCTATATAACTCATTTTTCAATAAGTTGGAAAATAATTTCGCATTTTATAGTGCTCTTTTTTTGTTCTTATTCTTTTTCAGTTAATTGGAGGAGACTACACTACTTTCAATATTTTCTTTTCAATTGTTGTATATTAATTTCTTTTGATTAGTTGATAACTTTTCTAAACTTCGCCTTACTCAAATAAACATATCAATTAAATAGTATCTAGTTCTTATTGATATGTCCAGGGAAAAAAAAAATGTTTTTTTTGACTTATTAACAAATTTTAGAAGATAAAAATGCAACCTCAAATTGGCAACTTGAGAGAAATTTATTTAAGTCATGAAAGTTGTAAGACTTGGTTTAAGCTAACTTTAACTATTATTGGATTATGTTTTTCGGTGAATCAAATGGATCCAAACCATTCATGTACAGTTTGGATTGGTTCAATATAGGTAGTTTCATGGGTTCAAATTCAGTTACAGCAAAAATTGGAGCAACTAGAATTAGTTGGTTTATCTTCTAAACCGAACCAAATCAAACCAAACCGAGTGCACCCTATAGAATGTTTTTTTTTTGACATAAAAAAGAAAGTAATAGTGATAAAAACAAAAAAAAAAAAATGCAGTTAAATCATAAGAGCACTAAATTTTAGTGGGACATCCAAACATGCCTTTACTATATATATCAACCAAATTCCCATCGAGCTTTGCAGTCCAGGCTAGCTAAGAACCCAATGAAAATGGATAATGATTCTCAAGCCTAAAATTCTAATATTCACTTCGTTCAAAGGATATAAATGGTCGTTTAGAATTTTAGGTCTAACTATCATTCTCCAAGGAAAATTTATCTGTAAACAAGAAACTTGAAAGCTCATTCCACATCTCCATATAACTGCCCACAAAAGAAGCCAATCCCCAAGCGGAATGGTGCGTCATTGAAGCAGCATCAACTAGTTCAGAGAGTGTGGGAAGTGGTGGGTGGTGGCGGTGTGGAACGGCCTCCAGGCGGAGGCAGTGAGCAGGCACAGGTCTTTCCAACCAAGCCTGAGAGTGCCATTGTCCTCCACAAGAGTGTAGCCATCGGAGGGGAACATCCCGAGAAGGAGGGTGGCCTGAGCCGCGGCATTGCCTGCCAAAGACACACCCTTGAAGCCAGACTGCTGCAACTTCTCCCTCCAGTTGTTGAACTTCACCTCACCAGTTCTGGAAGGTCCTCCCACTGCCAGCACGTTCCGGATCTCCCTCGACAGCAGCTGCTGCTCCACCACATGCCTCTCCTCGCTCTCCTCCCCATAGCTCGCTCCCAATGAATCAAACAGTGCTGAGTAGTAGTGTATGGCCTCCACAAACCTTCCCAAGAAGGAATCTGCATGGCTCAGGTCCTGCTCTACCACGGTTACCACTTTTGGTGCCAATCTGAAACCATTTTTTACATCCTTAGTACCCTTACGATATCAAGAGCAAATTGATAAAAATAAATGGTAGTAAATCAACTAAATGAATTTACAAGTGAAAATCTAGTAAAGATGAAAGCAAATGTAATGGCCGAGAAAGTATACAATAACTTGATACTTCTAGCCAACAGACAGTTATGAAAACTCTCAAACCGACTTAATAAAAGAGAAATTAAGAGTTTTCAAGAAAAAACATGAGTGTCAAAGTCGACTAGGGCTAGATTGGGACCATCAGAGGGAAATCAAAATAGAGGAGTAGGAGATATACTAGGTTTAGATCATTGTGCAACTGTAACCTTTAATTGGTATGCATAAATTTTAAAAAATAACACATCAACTTGTTATTCTATGATAAAATAATAAGCAGAAAGCATGAGAGTCAAAATATTTGCATTCATTGATGCATTGATGTGGTCCTACCTTGAATTGGATTGGATGCAAACACTTGGCTCATATTTCTGCCTATTCAGTTCTATTCAAATTTAATCAAACATATAAAACTATCAAATCAATCATTTCATTACTGACTAAACCCCAAATCTAAATTATTAAATTTGAATTTGTGTCAACTGTGTATAAACTCAAAACCATTTATTTTAGAGCAGTGCTGTCATGGGAACTCATCCTCTCGATAGCATTTTCCTTTATTTTAAATCTCTCAGTCCCCTAGTGTTCTTTTTCTACCCCAAATTTTTTTCTGGTAGATAGAGATTAGAGAATTCATTTGTCAGTTCATTCATAAACTTTGACATCAACATAACAAATGAAGGTTGAATGCATATGGAATTTAAAATGACAAAGCCATCCAAACATAATTAACAGACAAATAAAAGATATAATATACAAAGTATCATTTTCCATAATTTGTTGAAACTTTGAAAGCAACAAAAACAAAGGGCAACGTGGGATATTGAGGTAGAGCTAGAATTACCTCTGCAAGAGCCACAAAGTATTGGTGTCGGATCCGGTGACGTCGTAAAGCGAATGCTGCAACCAATGCACTGCAACAGCCTCCCTCTTGCTCACATTCAGTCTCTCCGGATCCAAATTCCCAACCTTCTCCGCCACCGGAATAAACTCAAACGGAAGCCCCAATTTCTCCGCGAAATCAGTCAAACGCTTCCCTGTTGCCTCCAATGCTTCCATGGACGTGCCCAACCCGGTGAGCCGCACGAGTGGCGGCCCACCAGGCCGCGACGCCAGAATGTGGAAAAGGCCCGGCCACTGCAGGCCTTGCATAATGTCAAGGTCTATGATGTGCACTCTCTCCTCCCTCTCAAACGCCTCCTGAATTGCCTGATTGGCCGTGAAATGTGAAAACTTCACAAAAGGACTGATCCCATTGAACACCTGAAAGGCCGAGGCCACCTTCTGAGCGTGCGGCACTGTAGGAAGCGCCGCGTAGATGCCCAAGCACGAGCCCACCAGCCTGGCGGACATGGCCTCGGAGAAATATGCAGCCACACGCTGCACTGATGTCCCGAATGGCGTTGACAGCTCGGATATCTCGAGTAGCATGTTGTTTGCCTCCTCGAAGTTGTCTGCTGCCACGGCCTCCGCACACTGCAACAATAATGTCAGGAGGTGAAGTCCTTCGTCGATCTTCTGCCGACGAATTTCTTCTTTCTTCTCTCTAATCAATGCTGCTTTTGCCGATGTTTCTGTTGTTTCGGTAGCTACCTCAACGGGTGGAGATTGATTAGATTGTTGCTGCTGCTGCTGTTGTTGCTGTATCTGAGGCCGAGGTTCGGAAGCCTGTTGCTGCACTTGATTTAGTGAAAGCTCGGGCGGAACCGAAGATGCACAAGTGGGATTGGTGTGTAATTGATGGGTGTTTCCGGTGGCTGAGGCGGTGGTGGTTGTGGTGGGCAATGTTAGGGCCCAGTTCGAGAACTGGGGGCTAACATTGTAATCCGGAACTGTGTAAGCTAAGTTGCTTAAACCCGAGTCTACAAAGAGTTTAAGTCCGGAAGACCCTTGCAACTGTGCTTGCTGATGCTGATGCTGATGCTGTTGCTGATGCAACCCTGCAGGAGGTACCTCCCTTCGTCTGTCTGGATAATTGGGGGACGGATCCGTTAAGGACCGGAGCCTGTACTCGAGAAGGGCGGCTAGATTAGGGTTGCAAGGGTGGATGATGTCCCTCACGTTTTGGATGAGCTGAGGAATGGAAACATGGTTGGAGCTGTGGATCAGATCTTTTATGATACCATCGATCCACGCAGTCGCCGCCGCAGTCTCCTCCATTGAAGAATTAGCCCCAGAAGTAAAAGAAAAGGAAGATGGAGAAGCAACAGATGTGGGAGCTGGTAGCTGAGGGGCGGCGGGTTGGTTTCGGGTTCTATCAGAAGGGGGAAACAAGGGCAAGCCAGAGAAAACACAGAGAGCAGGAGAGGACTGGGTTTGAGGAGTTGCTTGATGAAGATGGGGAGAAAGAGAGTCCATGTGGGCTGAGGTTGATGTCACACTAATTGGGTTTATGCAGGAAGGTGGTGGGAGAGTGATAGTGGAGTGGTTGTTGGTGACGTGGTTTGTTGAATGTGCTTTATGAACATTTGCAGAGTCAATATTATGACTAATACTGGGTAGTGGGAGGCCCAGGTAAGAACAAACCAAAGAGTTGTTGTTGGTTTTGGATGGTGCTGTTCTACGGTTGTAAAAAGGGTCGCCACCACTTTGGAGTTGCATCTCAGAAGCTGCCCTTTTCCTCACCATCTTGATCTTGTTGGATTGGGATTGGTCTCCGGTGGTGCTGCTACTAGTCACGCTGTTGTCGATGTCATGGCTAGCACTCGCACTCTCACTTCTAACCCCGTCGTTGCTGTTTCCGTCCATGGGAGAGTTGAAGGGAAAAGAGACTGGAACATTTGGTGTTCTTCATTGGGGAGGAGGAATGTAGAGAGAGAGAGAGAAATGGGTTAAATTAGTTGAGGAGAGAGAATCCAAGAGGAAAATGGTGTGAGGATTGGGACAGGCGCATTGGGATTCTTTTTCAATCTCTCTCTAACCCAACTGTCTGATGAAGAGATATACCACTAGCAGAGAAGCAGTGAGAGAGGAAAGTTGTTGTTGTTGTTGTTGCAGTGAGAGTGTTTGATGATTTGGTAGTGTAGTGATTTGTTGTGAAGGTAAAGAGAGGGAAGTGATGGGCGTTTTGTTAACTGGAGGTGCCTATTAATTTGTGAGGGGTTGTCTTGGGGTGTTTGACGCGTTCGGTGAGGCTTTTCCAACGAGCATTACGATGATCCTATTCCTCCACCAGCGATATCCAGAACACAGATCATGTATGTATTTGTGTCTGTGTATTGTCTATATACTATTTCATTTAATAAGATTCACCTGCCACAATAACTCTTTCTAGGACAAAATATGGGGAAAAAGGTGCTACTTTCAACCCTTTTACCAACATACTATTTTCTTGAAAAAACATTATATCTCCATCTAATTAGGTCAAGCTCCTTGGGACCATTAGGATTGGCACTAAACACTAGGGTCTATTTGGCATAGTAGAGTTGGAGAAATTAGGAACTATATAGTCTGGACCAATTTCAAGTCTGGACCAATTTCAACCTTACACGTAAAAAAATATATTAGTTTTATTATCTTTATTTACTTGTGTATCAGATCGTCGTTAATTGGAATCATGTAGTTTCTAACTATATAGTAAATTCTCGTGAAATTAAAAGTTTAACTTGTCATACGGAACTTTTGTGTTACATAGGTGTGTAATGTGCACACGACTTTCTTGTTACGGAAGTCTAGGAAGTTTAATTATCTTACTTCCCATTATTTTTTATCTTAACTTGTAACTTTCAAATCAAAACAAAGCCATTTTATCATTGTGCTAAATCACGCGCTCATTTAACTGTAGAATTATGATTCAAACCCCATTTAACCTTGTAGAATTATGATTCCTAATTCCATTGTCCGTTGTTCTTTTTTTTTCTTTTTTCTTTTTTCTTTTTTCCTCTTTTTGTACTGCGTAGATATGGAAGTCTCAGCTTTCTATTACAACTCTTCATTTACATTTGCATGGTTTGATTCATTAAATAAGGAAAATGATAACAGGACAAACAAGGAAACATGCTTAGCCCAATTAATGAAGCTATGGATTTGGAATTCATGTATCACCAATTTAAGGGTTATTTGCCAAATAAAATACATCTACTGTATAAGTTTTTGTAACATGCCCATGCATCGTGACTTATCCCTCTATTATTGAAAATGTCATTTACTTTTAACATTTACAATGATTTAGTTAGCAAGATGCAATACAACATGTTTTTTTAGTAATTACCCCCAAAATATAATGAATAAGGCCAATTACTTATGGGATTCATTGATATATACAAATCCACATAGGTGCATGCCAGCGTGTGTTTGGATATGTAGATATGTTTAAATTGATTGATGTCTATGTACCTATTTATTTGGCTGCACACAAAATATACAAATACGCACCCACATAATTATACACAGTGAGACATATATGTGTGTGTGCGCCTCTCTCTCTCTCTCTCTCTCTCTATGTGTCTAGCTATTTGCAGGCTTGTAGTTTGAGGTAAATAAACATACCAGCGATTATAGAGTGTAAATTAAGTTTGGTTTTACTTGGTAAATGTTGTACTTAAAAAAAATAAAAAATAAATAAATAATAAAAATATAAATTCTTATAGTAAATTATTGCGCTCTGCACTGGTCTGGTTTTCCACGTGACTTTTTAATTTTTATTGTTGGTTGGTTGTTTCATGTTTGGATTTCCATCTGAACATTTCATCGTACAAGTTTCAATTTTGTCGTAAAAGTTAAAGGCATCAGAGGTTTGTTCTTTGTACCAGTTATCAGTAACCCGACGTTGTATTAGTTGCCGCTGTTTTTTTCTGGCAATTGACACTTAAATACAACATAGGTCAATGTATATGTAAGTGTTGTTTACTCAATATAGGTAGATGGTACATTGATGTCATGATGAACACAAATTTGTTCTTTACATTCAATTGAAGAGCCCCATATATGTTTTGCTATTTACATTAATGGCTTTTCACAAGTTTACATAACAAGTTGATGTCATTATATTAATTTTATGGCAGTTGCATTCTGAATTAAATTACGAGAGACTTGAATATTATATCTTTAAAATCGAGAAAGTATTACTACACTACAATCTTTGATTGATAATTTTCATAATAAAATGCAACTATTCTTATTTTATAGAATGGACGGTCATTGAAAAAATAAATAAAATATTGACAAATACTTAAAACTCCAATATTTGTAAAAGTTGAATTTCACGGGTATAATTTTACCATTATGTTAGTGAAATTTCACAAATGACGACCGTAAAATTTTAAAATAAATGTGGTAAAATTTGCAGCGCGACATACTAGTAAAAGAAATGTACTGAAAAGAATTTTGATTAGTCAATTTGCTCTTCCCTAATCTTTCTCTTCAATCCTCAACTGCGTCGCAATATCTGACAAAGAAATTGACGACAAATAGGTATGTCTCAATGTATATGCAAGTAAAAGTTCATATATACAGATTAATTTAATGTAATGTATAAGGTGTGTTTCACGCTCTCATGTTCTAAATTCGAATTGGTGCTTTCGATTTTTGCAATTTACAAATCCAATTTTGTAAATTTCAAAATCGATCTCGTGAATTCAAATTTGTCAACTAATTAATAAATTGCATGCAAGCATTACTAGAATGTGTAAATTAAATTTTCGCTGTCTTTCCAATAGTATGCTTGGTAGCATCCATATACAAGTGATCACATTTGAGCATATCCAATGCATATTTTTCTTATAATCTGTTTGTGCAATGATAATTTTTGGCTTGAATTAGGTTCCATTCTTTTAACCAGCTAGAAACCTACGTACCAATTTAATTAATATCAGATTGTTATGAACGAAACAACACTAAAATGGAAGTGTATAAACAATATTATTTGTTGAAGAAAACGACGCGTAAATCGCGTACATTAACATGTACTATTTAACTAACAGCAACACTTTTAATCACGATTTTTACATGGGTAATCGTTATTAATCAAATATTTAAACATTTCATGCCAATTTCAAGATTGGTTGTTCATTTTTTGATCATGTTTTCGTTAGTAGCAACGAGCCCATTATTCTAACGCGTTATGTTTAGTGAGAATGTCTCCAATGCACTACTACCCTTTTTTCCCACATGTATTTTACTAGGCATGTCGCCTTATATATAGTCTTTTTTCTAAGTGACAATAGGATACAATTAAGGATTTATCCTAGGTTGCTCCGCTTCAAGACTATAGTATCAAGTGCTACTATGCTTAAAAGGGTTTAAAGGTCTATCACTAAGCTTTGTGACCTCATGCTGAGCATCAACTCTTTACAAATTACAACACAATTCTTTTATTTTATTTTTCTTTTTTTTTTTATTTTCTTTTTTTTGAAACAATTACAACACATTTCTATGTACAACCCTTAGCACATTGAATTTCAAGTTGCAACCATGGAAATGGAAAAAGCGAAAATGAGCTAGGGATAATTTTTATCTACTCATAGATGAGTAGATGATCTCTAGATGAGTAAATGTGGTCCAATCACAAGGACACATGTAATATGTAATTACAAAATCAAGAAGTAATAAATAAGAAAAAAATGATGGTAGCTGAATTTATTCCAAAAAAAAAAAAAAATTGTTTTCCTTATTTATTATTTTCTTGATATTGTAATTATAGATTACGTGTGTATTTTGTAAGCAAAAAATAATAGTTTAACTACAATTAATTAATATACAGTTATCTATATATTTAATATAGGTGTGTTACACTATATTAATCCTTTTTTTTTTTCATAATTACACCATATTAATCCTTAAAGGTGCTACTAATTTGAATGAATAGTCACACATGTATATATAAAAAAATTGTGTTGGTTGAAATGGTTCCAACTCTCACTATATAAGCAGATGAAATCCTGGAGTCCATTACCAAGTTTATGTATTTGAGTCATGAATTCTATTTAGGTTGTAATTGCTCACATGTGGTATCAGAGCCAACATGAACTCTAATGCATAAACTTTGTGTTTATGAATAATTTTGAATATTTTTAGTATATATTATATTCATGGTGTGTTTATGAATTTGAAATAAAGTAGAACGCTGGTTGGAGTGGGGAGTACAAATTATATTAAAAGTATTTGTATGTTACAATATTGATTTTGCTGATTAAATAACAATGAATATGCATGATATAATTGGTTATAGATTTACTTCTCATCATTACTCGACAAAGACTACGCCATTCGGGAAAGCCGAGAGAACATATATATATATATATATATATCGTGAGATATGGTTACACATCAAGAATATTGTTAGACAATCCTACTTGAATTAAATCAAATGGTGACTTATGAAACACTGTTTTTGATTTACAATATTTACGGACAATATATGTGAGAATGTTACTGTATATGCATGTATATGTGAAAATCTCACATATTTTTGGTAAAGTAAGATAATGGATATGATAGTATCACAACAACATTATTATTATTATTATTTTTTTCTTTCGGATGTTGTTGATGACATCAACATGAATATTTTTTTACACACGTAATTATTTATTATAACGTCAATTCTTTCTAATTTGTTTAGAATGAATAACTCTTTCTAATTTGTTTAAAATGAATAACTCATTCTAAAGAGAATTCTATTTAGAAGTAAATAAATTTAATCATATTACAGATGTAACGTTACAGATATAATATATATGTGTGTGTGGATGTCATATCTTTTGAATTTCAATTAATAGTCATGTCTTTTGAGTTTAAACAAATACACATGTCTTTTGCATTTTAACCAATAGGCATGTCTTCTGGATTTTAACCAATAGGTGTGTCTATACACCTGCTGATCATGCGTGTTGCATGCACCCCTACCTATTCTATGAATAGGGGTGGCTAAATTCATATTTTAACCAGTGAAATTTTTATTGCATAACATGTATAATTGTTTTAAAAAAATAAAAAAAATTGGGATCTTATTTTGTCTCTTAAATATTATTTTTCATATTTGGTATGCCATTTTTACGTAGTTATCATCAGAGTTAAATATTCTACATACTTGATGATATATGTGGTACACTCAATGATTAATTTAAGGCCTCATATCTGTGAATATAAAATTTGAAATTATACATGTTATTGAAATAATATACATAATTATGCATGTGCCTCATATTATAAATTGTTGCATAATATGTATACGTATATGTATATGTTTTGATTCATTCCGAAAAATGGAATCATATTTTGCAATACTAAGCACAAATGTCATTATGTTTGATTGAGTGTTTAGTCACCAAAGTGGCACATTCATGAAAATTTTAATGGTATTTGTAGTTAGTGGTAAAATTATTATTTTTCTAAAGTTGAAGGATTATGTTGGCGTTTAGTAGAGGCAAGCAATGATCAAGCCTAAAGGTGGGTCATTGTTTTTGTCCAACTAAGCAAATTGGGGTAATTAATGTGGAATACATAATTGATGACTTATTACACCCAAAGGAGTATAAGTTATTATTGTGTTTTCTATGATTAATTGGCTTCAAAGGTGAAAGTTATTTCACTAGTGGGAGATTAATATATGATAATTTTGGCCCAAAGGAAAGATTATTATATGTTATGTTGATCTCATTCAAAGTTAATTGTTTTGAGGCATTATTTAATTAACATTTGAAAGTTTAGATGACCTTCCCATTAATTAAACTGTAAATATGTGACCTTAATTATTCTTGAAATCAGTGGGAGTGAATTCATCTTTAATTAGCGTTAAATGTGGGTGAAAGTGACATTATTGTACATGAGATTCAATAATTTAACTTCTCAAAGATTTTGAGATGAAGGTATTGGTGATGCTTCTTTATTGGCATTAAGTTTCACATAAATAAATTTCGTGAAATTTTGGATTGTCACAATTAAAGAACCTACTTTGATATAGTTCTGAAAATATTTGACATATAACATTGCTGATGTAGAATTGCACCCATTGTAAAAGTTGAGAATTTTGGTAATCTAATTACCAAGAAAATATCTATAGCAGTATTAGGTAAAAGGTATTTTCTACGCTTTTAGGAACCTAATGTATGCTTAGGTTTTGCATATAGTTAACTATAATATAGCATTTGCTATTGTAAAGTTTGGCAGATATCACAATGATCCTGATTTGGATCTATAGTGAGTGGCAAATAAATTTATAAGGTATCTATAAATGATTAAGAACTATATGTTTTATAATAAGACCGACAGGTTTGGGATGGAGGAAAAAACTGACTTTGCTGGTTGTCAGGATAGTATACAAATCCACCTCAAGTATTATTTTACTTTTATTATAATTGATGGAAGCGGATTTTATTTGCATGTTATAAGGCCACGTTTCATACATTATAAAATATCAGTTTTGGATTTCAGGTCAATAATTCTGCTACAGTCTTGTATTAAGGAAACAACAAGAGTTCAAATTGATCTAAAATATGACTGTTAATACTTTGTTGTGAAATAGAGGAATCAGAACCAACTAGTGTCTGATTGACCATAACTTAGGGTTTATCACTAATGTTGTATAGTAAGCATACATATTTTTCTTTGACAACATTAATTTACTTAGTTAGTGGGAGGTTGTATTTAGCTCAGGTAAAGATAGTTTTATTCTATGATCACAGTTATTATCCTCATGTACTAGATTTTCCATATTAGTGCACATGTGTATGGAAAATTTATGACTCAAGTGTCCAGTTTTGAGACATGGTGTGTCCTTATTGAAAAACTGTAGGACCGATGCATGTCATAAATATTATGTTAAATATATGCACATACGGCATATATGTGACTTTAGAGTTAAGTTTGTTAGTATCAGCGACCATTGGTGTCTTATATCACTATTGAAATAATGACACCCTTTATCCCATATTAGTAGACTCAAAGGTACTCCAAATTGAATGATAGAGGTGTTTCTTATAAATATATGGATTTACTTTTGTAGTACACTTAGCTCTGATACCACCTTTCATGCACAAGTAGGTTGAAACCACATAATCCATGCCTTAGAATTTAAATTCTAAAACGGCATATATAATGTCAATTACAAAGTGTGCAATTCATTACTCAAGGCAACAATATATTCTATGAAGAAAACATATTCTTATGAATATAAATATAACAACAATATTATCCAATACGCAAAACACAATTGTGTGAATACACAATAAGTCCAAGTCGATGATTTGAATATAGAAACAACTTCTAAAACACAAATAAGTCCATGAAGCCATTAGATAGAATTTAATTAATCAAAATAATTAAATTCTCTAGATTTCAAATCAAATCCAAATAACCTCAAATTAATATATGTTACACAACAAAACATGCTCATTACATACCTCATATCAAAAGAGTAAAATGAGCAAGACATCATCATAAGGAATTTAATTAATCTAATTTAATTAAATCTCTAATTTTCCAAGGTTATTCAAATGATCCCAAATTAATATATAACAAACACTAAATCATGGTCATACCATATATCAAGTCTAAAATGGGATACAAGCAAAACACAATTTACTAGAATTTAAATCAAATTAAATCCATTTAATCTCTAGATTTGAAAACTCATCTAAATCATTTCAAATTAACATATATCAAAGATCAACTCATGGTCATGCCATTTACCAAGTCTAAAATGAATTACATGTAAGCTATGATAAATCATAATTTCTCAAATTAACAAAATTAATGCATATAACTTATATAAGCATCAATAGCATGCAAGAAACACAAATAAAACCCTAAAACATCCCCTACCTCATAAAAGGATTGTTCCTCTTGAATCCAAGGCAAGCAAGCTCAAAATGGTAAACCCTTCTAGGGTTATGAAGAGGAGGATGAGGGGAACAAAAAGTATTCCCAAAGTCAAGCTTGGAAATCAATGGAAAGCTCTCAAAAATCAAGGTCAAAGCTTAAGGCTTTAAGCTCCATCCATGGAGGCTAGGGTTTTATGGTGATAAAGAAAGAGATGAAATGTGAAAAAGTGTGAGTGGAGGAAATAGAAATCCTCCACTCACTATATGATCCTACACCATGGTCAACACACATATCAATGGTCAATTGCATAAAAACCCTTCCATAAAACCATAATCTCAAAGTGACCCAAAAATAATTGCAAGACTTAATTTGGAGCATACACTTGTCAAAAATCAATGGCTCCCTCCTAGGCTTAATCTTAAGCCTACACTTATCAACCATCCAAGCCAACAAGTGCACCTATCCTAGGTCAACAAGTGGGTGAATCTCCACCCTTCACATGTTATCATCCAAGGCATCTAAGTGTTTCCACACAAATGTCAACAAGTGGACCAATGAGAGTGTGACTTTTTGAAAATTGTAAAAAGGTCCTTTTAAAAAATATCTTCCAAAATAAATTGCAAAAAGGACCCTCCAACTAAAAATAATTATTTTACAAAATTACACAAAAACTCCTCAAGTTAGGGATAATTACCAAAAGTTATATTTTCATGCACTTTACAAAGAAAGTAAACTTTTAACATGCTTTACAACAAAAGTGTAAATGTAGTTGTCTTAGGAATCATATAACATGAATGTATGCAAATCCGGAATCAAATCTGAGCACATAAAATGAGGTTATGCAAGGAAAAGAGAAAAACGACTAAAAGACGAAAGTGAATAGTGTCACAAAAGTGAAAATGTGAAAATGACTCGATCCTCAAAGTAAGTTGTTAATCCACACGAAAGAGTCTCAGAAGTCATTTCTGAGCACTCGAGACGACATTAAGCCACGAGAAACTGATCTCAGAAAAGGAAATAAAACGAAAAAAATTCATTCGTAAAATTTCAGGAAAAAGAAAAGGAAGGAAAATTTCTGGGTCGTTACATGTTAACCATAGGAGATAAAGTAAACCATGTTTATAACATGTTAAAAGAAAAATGTAGACAACGTAAAGAATCTAAACAAATTTGGAAACAATTTTATTATACATGTAGACAAATAGACTTTTCACCATAGTATGGTTGTATGCCTCAGAAAAATTTTAAGCGTAATAAACCTATAAGATATAATCTACGCAAAAGTAAAAGCTATAAAAATTATCATAACAAAAAATCTTATTTCTAAAATAACCCTAGACAATTCAGAAAGCGTCCTTGGTACAAAAAACAAAAAATAATTAAAGATAATAATTAAAAGGATAGTAAAGATAATAAAGTTAACACATTACCCACAAAAGAATGAAATTGTAAATGTTTTATTTGTGGAGATCCAGGTCATATAAGGCCAAATTGTCCTTATAGACATAAGCAGAATCCTATAAAAAGAATAAAGGAAAAAATTAATATACTTGAAGATATTGAAGAACAAATAGAAGAATTGTATGAACTAGAAAATATTTATGATTCCAATGATGCTAATGAATTCGATAATGATGAAGATTTTGAGCAAGGATTTCATTCAATGGAAGATTTCATTTTACACTATAAGCAATCCATCATGTCATTATATTTTAGTTAATTTTCATTTCTTATCTTTTAATTGTAAATAATGTAGTACATCCATTAAAACTTTATTATGTCATGACTGTTACTCAAAGTACGAGAATCAACTAGAAGATACACTAGTGGAATCCATAAATTCAATATTTAAATCATCTAGTTTAATCCAATTCCCAGTAACGTTAGAAATTAAAGAAAAATTAGTTCAAACCTCTGATATGTTAGATACTGGACTACAAACATAATTCAAAAGCATTTAGTGCAAGAGGAATCATTAATAAAATTAAACTATAATGTTAATATGAGTCAATATAATAATAAAAAACTCTCAATAACTCATTGCATTTAAAATATTCTTATATTAATTAACAATGAAAAAATTATTTTACCACAGACTTATGTAGTTAATTATATTCCTAGTACTTATGATTTATTTTAGGATTAAATTTTATAAATTCACTCACCGAAGAATTTATGTATACCACTACAGGTTTATAATTTTTTTAAAAAGGAACCTTTATTCCGTCAAAAACGCAAAATATTCCCGAAAAGAATAAAGGAACTGTTACCTATATTAATACTTTACCTATAATAGACGAACTTACAGAAAATTTATTTGATGTATCCAAATTTTTTGAAGATGTCTCTAAAGCGTTAATATTTTTTAGCAATTTAGATGAACCAAAGATTCTTCTAAATAACAAGGTTGTTACCCAATTATTGACTCTAGAGGGGGTGAATAGAGTCAATGGCTAATTTTTGTAATTTATAGAAATACAATTTCTTAGCAACAATCTTTTAAATGTTTTGGAAATTCTATTAAACACCTTACAATAATTATGCAATAATCAAAATACGACATAGTAATTAATTTGCATAATTGTAAAAGAGATAAGGGAAGAGAAATTGAAAAACATGACTCAGTAATTTTAGTGAGGTTCGGAAACTCCTATTCCTTGGCTTAAGATTGATAAGTGCCAAATATTGCATATTCAAGCGCCTTTATTTATATTAGTTAAGTCCATTAGTTGATCATATTGTATATATTAGCTTTATTTGCATGTTTTTTTTTTTTTTTTTTCAGGTTGGTTCTCCAAAAAGAGTTAAAAGAGATGCTTTGATGAGTTCTAGAAGAATCGAAGCATGCCGTTGTCGGGGACCTTCATTTTGGCCAAGCTAGTAACCCATTGAACTCCTGGTTATCCCTGCAAAAAGCGCTAGCCATGATGAGCGCATCAACAGGCCGAGCCAAAAGCAGTTCAAGATGCAATGAAGAGTTCTACAACCTTGCGGGCGCCCTCCATACACCTGTGTGCGCCCTCCAAATGAGGCAGTGAGTTTGCAAATTTACGGACGCTCGCCGATTGAGGCAGAAAGATTTCCAAATTGCAGTGTCCCACCATGACTTGCGGGCCACCGCCGTGTGCCGCAGCTCACCTCCAAGACACCCTGAGGGTGCCCGCCATGCTCTGTGGGCGCCCGCTGTTCTGCAGACAAGAGAGCATGGCCCTCTCTTCTTCACCTAATGTTATCCCCTTAATTGGGGGGATTTCCCTGCACTTGTCTAGGAGTTTTGGACCACGAAATTAGAGTTGTTGAGAGGCTATCTTGGATATATAAAAGGCTTGTATGGTTGTAACGAAAAAGAACACACATTTTTGTAAGATTCTAGAGAGAGAAATATTGTGAGCTTGAGGGTTTGTGTGTATTGTGGCTCCTAGGTGAGAAAATGGAGGGGATGATGATCTCACCTACTTCCTTCCTTTCTTCTATTGGTAATTAACTTCCTTTCTAGGGAGGTGATGAAGCTCTCCCATATAAGCATGCCTTAGTTTCATTTAATTTAGGGAATGATTCATGTATATGGTAGTTTCATGATCTAAAGCACTTTACACTTGTTATAATAGATTTTAATATCTATAAATGATAATTTTGAGTTCATTATCTTATCTTAGATTTTATCTTCTCATGATTATATAACTTGCATCTTCATAGTGAGAATAGAAATGAGATTGTGAAATGGGTTTCATGTAATGACTCGGTTATTTTCCATCTTTTCTCTTTTCCCTATTTCGTTCTTTAGTTGTTTTTCACTTTTCCTTGCATAACCTCACTTTTTGTGCTCAGATTTGACTCTGGCTTTGCATACATCCATAATATTTGAATTCTATGATATCTACATTTACACTTTTGTAGAAAAATATGTTAAATGTACACTTTTCTTGTAAAGGGCGTAGACGTATGACTTTTGGTAATTTCCTTAAACTTGAGGGGTTTTTGTGTAATTAAGT
>JAOTQH010000070.1:3991279-4012799 GCA_025631255.1 Cornus kousa | reverse complement strand
GTATAAGGCAGTAATTCATAACCTGCCCCCCACTAGGTCTACCCACGAAACCTCTCGATACAAATGACATCAATGTCAAAAATGATCATTACCAAAAGCACTACGGAGGCCAACATTTTGTGAGAGTCGAGATATGGTCCAAAGATGTCTGGCCAGACCATCCTGGCCAATCTCAAAACTCTGACAACAATGCCATAGGTACCGCTACGCTTAAGGCCTTAAATCCTCAATATAACAAAGCCAACATCTCTAACGTGTCAAAATACTACTACCAACAACATAAATTAAGAATCCAAAGCTTGAAAATCAAATTCAAACCTCCAAAAATCAAAACCTCACTATAAGATATTTCACCGAAAGTCCTTCATATCTCTTTGAAATAGATCAACTACGAGATCACACCGTAATCAAACATCAGATCCACATCCCTATCTTGGATAACTAAATCCTCAAAAAATAAGTCCACCAAGTGGCACACACATCAAAATCCCGACAACCAAGGTCACAAAACGAGTCTCTCGAAACCGTGCTTAGCATCACCAAGCTAAATCAAAATTCCTCAATTTTCATTGATCCATAAACAACCACTGGAGCTACGATTCCTCAAAACTATGCCTAGTTATAACTAGGACGAGAAAACTCCACAAATAAGCCAGATCTAACAGCGATCCTCCAAAACTCTTCCTAAGAGTCAACCACATCAAGGTCTCCATTACTAAAACAAGTCTCCAAAAGACATCACTAAACAGTGTCAAACTCACACAATGAGTCAACCAAATCCTCAATCAAATAGACACAAGTCCCTGTAAAATGATCTCACACCAATCAACTCACTCTGAGCACCATAATCCGTCAACAACTACGGCAAAAACTCCTCGAGGGGAAGACACGAAAGAAAGGGAATCACCAGCCCTAAGAAGAACAACACCATGACTCTGTCTCTGAAATGAAAGACAACAAGGTCAAAGACTTCACCCCCTACATGGAAGTTAGTCGACCAAAATCAACTAAATCCTCACCAAGGACTCAAAACAAGAATGGTGATCCTCACAGACCTGCCACCCCAAAGCTGTGCACAACGCAACGAAGAGAAATGACTCACTCTTTGTGAAGTCCCTTACTCGAACCAAGAAAAGAAGAGAAACCCTATTCTCCCACGAATGTCAACACGACAAATACGAAAAGGGAATAAAAAAGGAGAACCAAAAATGGAAGTCATACATATGACAAGGAATGCAACTACCAAATAAATAAATTTACTCGCATAGATGAAATTAAGGGTACATGTTGCACGTCTCCACGTAAGCACAAAATCATGTCACTAAAATACAGTAACAACATGGCATCTCTAAGCATATATAGAAGGCATGTTAATACCACATAACAAGAAGCAAATGTGGATACACCTCCACCTACTCATGCATCACAATATTATAAATCATACTACTAACATGGTAGTAAATGAAACTATAGAAGATAAAAATGATGCACAATGACCCTATGGACATCGCGTCTAGGAAAACAAAAAGGAAGATTAGTCCTAGCCATAACTGTCTCCAAAAACCAATGTGACAACAATCTGTCTCAAAGCAAATGTGAGCCCTTACCACAAAGGTATGCCGTTTGTTTAACATGATTTTTTTCTAATGTAAAGAGCATGACATATGATGTATGCTAGATTAGATTTGCATATGCATAACTGTGTTGCATATTTGGCATGACACGGGATTGGTCATTGAGGCACGAGTTGAGGTTGATGATAATTGTAGTCACAGTCTCGTGGTGATTTAGATTATTGTCGACCTAGCATTGGTTTTGAGGTAGGTGGTGAGTCACCTTTTGTTTGGGCTCTTATGAGGTGAGTCATTTGGAGTAGCCGTAGTGCTGGATTTGTTAGTTTTGGGCCTTGATGAGGTTATGAACCTCTTAGGATCCTTAATTGTTCAGGATGATTCCTCTGGAACTTGCGTTTTTCGTGGGCGGGTACGTTTGTGGGTGGGTGCATGGCACTGTCATGTTACCGTACTGGCTAGCTACAAGTGCAGTTCAGATGGAATCAATGTTGGTCTTTGTTTTGATAGGCGTAGTCCTTTTGGTTGGCGATGACGTGAGTTTTGTTTTGAGCATCAAGTGTTGAGACGATTATTGATGGTCATTTTGGGAATGATTTTGGAGATCGATTTGATTGTTCGATTGTATGGCTAGAGTAGCCATTTTGTTTGAATTCTCCTTGCGTGATGACTATTTTACCCTTGGGGCTTAATTGTTACTTTTTCAATCTCTTGCTTCCGCGCTTTATCCCTTTGGGTTCTGTGACCTCATGAAAGGTCATCTTAAGGTCTTAGAGGTGTGTTTTGCCTTGGAAGACCATTGTCTTATTTCTAGCTTCCGCATCTTGGATCCAGTTCGGGTCATCACAGGACACACTGGGTTGAAAAATCCAGGGTCGTCACAGTATATGTATGGAACTGAACCAAGGTTCAATTCTGATTCGGTTCACGAGAACCGACTATTTGCTCTTTTTTTGTCGACTTCAAATTGTTGTAAATCTTTAAAGCTCTCAATTTAGACTTGATCAAACTTTCTTCATATTTTTTGTTAATTATCATGATAGTCATCAAATAAATCATAATTATAGCATGAAATGTTAGTTTTGATTTGTTTGGGCCTCAGAACAGAGAAACTAGTTTTTGTTGAATTCGATGTGTTGAAATATTCCAAACTTGAATCTGAAGAGATCGAAAAGGAATTGAAGAATAAAGAATCGTTGTCCTGCTTTGATCTCAGTTATGAGACCTTCTTGTGAACCTTCTTTTCCATCCATTTCTCGATTAGACTGAATCGACTGAGGCGAAGGGCGATGAGGATTGAGGAAGCCTTAAGATGAGGGGGCGACGATGAGACTTGGGTTTAGGTTTAGATGAGGGGGGGCGATGAAAGTCTGAGACTTAGGTTTAGGTTTAGATGAGTTTGTTTTGTGGACACTGGTGGATCACGTGACTGCCTCACCTATATATACTTAACTTAACTTACTTTAGACTTTAGTATAGTAAGCTGGATGTAAGTAACTAACTACTAAGTATATAATTAATAATATATATATATATGGTCCCGGTTCTTACCGGTTCCCACAGGCCTGGAACCGAAATCGGAACCAGAACCGTACACCCACGGTTCCTAATTTCAAAACTGGAACTAGAACTGGAACTATGAGAACTAGAACCGAAGACCATGGTTCAGTTCGGTTCGATTCTCACGGTTCCATAGTTTTTTTTGCACCTCTAATCACCATTAATGCTATATAATAAACCCATTTGATTCCCCACATATACATATACCTTTTTAAATATGACATTCAAAGCCCACCATGTCACAAAGTAGATATTGATATTGATCTTTTTCATTACTTCAGAACACGTATCTTATTGCGTCTACTGTGATCCATCAGTCTTTTGAGTTTTGCTAACATTCAAACTCGAAAAATATGTCGCTTAATGAAGATCTCAGACAACGAATAGCTCGAATTGACGACCAGTAAAAAACTCGATTACATTTTGCCTCCAAATTCCCATCACAATCACAAGCAATTTGATTAAGGAAATTTGGTACTTGTTGGAGGTTATGGCAAAATTGTGTGGCAAAACTTTGAATTTTCGATCGATTTAGTTTGGCAAAATCAACGATTTCCTATTTGACAATTCCCCCAATTGTCCAACAAAACCCACCAGTGAATTCATTAAATGTTCATGGAAATATGTGTGTGTGTGTGTGTGTGTGTGTGTGTGTGTGTGTACAAGGATAGAGGAAAACAGATATGGTGGTGGTGGCAGCAGCGATGGCATCCATAGTGGTTGGTGGTCAGTGATTATTTATTTATTTATTGTATATGGTGTACATTGGTCTATATTTTTTTGGGCGTACGTAGATGGTGATGGTGTTTTTTTGGTGTAGATGGCGGCGGCGGCGGCGATAATGCCCCCAACAGTTTGACATTTTCTTTTTTTTTTGGTGTACACTGTTCTCTGTGTGTGTGTGTGTGTACACACTATGGTACTTCAATCATTTACCATAGAAAGTTGAAGACATTTTCAATAAATTAGACAGGTACATTAGTGTAATTGATGATCTGTCACTAGGAAGGGAGGCTCATGTAAGTTAGTTTCGTTTTTAGAAGAGATCTGAGTAATTTTTCAAACCATAAAAGAGGTCCCTGTAATTATGGCAAACTACAAGGGAGGTCTTGTAATTAACCCAAGTTTATTGGTTTTGATTATTTTTGTTGAGGTGATCAACAAATGGAAAAAAATATAATTTTGGTGATGTCTCTACTGTTTAAAACGCTGACTCACAATAAAGGAGAAAGGTTTGGTGTTCAAAAGTTGGACAATTCTAGTTGATTTATATAAGTGGAGGTTAATGTTATTATAATGTCATTGCTAACGACATTAGTCTCTACTCATATAAAATTAGTCGAATTTATAAAACTATCAAACTCTCTATCACTCCATAAAAGTTCTTTCACAATAAACTTTTTATCAACGATGAGATATTTGAAGTAGCATCAATTGATCAAGTCACGGATGCATATCCTATAGTGTGCTTTCATAATAAACTTTTTATCAACGATGAGATATTTGAAGTAGCATCAATTGATCAAGTCATAGATGCATATCCTATAGTGTGCTTTCACAATAAACTTTTTATCAACGATGAGATATTTGAAGTAGCATTAATTGATCAAGTCACGGATGCATATCCTATAGTATGTTATAGATATTTTCATGATAGTTAATCTTATTGCAACATATATTTTAAATGGGATAAGTTTTGCATATCTTTCTTGAGATTTGTCAAAATTTCACATAGACCCCACTTATTTCATGGCTATCTAAGTTGGTAACTGTAATGTGTTATTTTATCGTTTTGCCTATGAAATATTTGATATCATTTCAAATATTAGAATGACAAAATTAACATTCTATTCATATTCTACTACTAACATTAATCGATTAAATCTATCTCTGTCATGTGTCTAACGTCTTCTATTCATGTTCTACTACTGACATTAGTCAATTATGTTTATTTCCGTCATGTGTCTAACGTCTTTTATTCATGTTCTACTACTGACATTAATCGATTATGTCTATCTCCATCAAGTAACGGTGCGAAGTTGCGAACAAAGAAATATATCAAAACCTTATAGGAGGTAAATGAAATTATGAGAGGCTTAGAAATTAATAAATTTAAGGGGAGGTAAGTCAAAATTAACCTTTTAAATTTTACTTGATTAAGCGTAAAAAAAAAAAATGAATTATCTGATTAAAAATATTGCAGTACAGCTTGGAAAATGCAGATGACGAGGGTTTGAAATGAAATGAGGATCCCGGTTTCAATATTCAAAAGTAGGATAGGGAAATGAGGAGAGAAAGGACAGGACAAGAGAGTTAAACAGTGGTGGTGGTCGAGAAGGAGAGTTGTCAGATCTTTACATTTCCCAAAAAGAATGCAATTTTAGTGTTTGACATTTTGCTTTCAACGGCATCATCATCTCAACTTTATTGTTCTGATTTCTTTATTTGTCTCTTTCTTTCCTTTGGCCCTGTGTTTGACTCTTTCACTCTTCCTATCCCTATTCAGATCTTGATTCCAACCTTTTTATTTACACAAATTATTAATTACACTTACACATGCAAAGTAAATAAACATATACTACTATAGTAGAGTAGTTTAAAAGAGGATACATGTGTGTGTGTCTGTGATGAAAAATGCCACAGTTTTCAAGGTTGTAGGCTAGGCTTTTAGGGCTATCAGCATGTAAAAGTTGAAGGTCTTTCACACCTTGGTTTGGTTTAGTCTGTGGTCCTGTCAGATTTGAGAGTCACAACACGAGACTTTTCTTTCTTGGCTTAACTTCTACACGTGAGATGACACATCACCCGAGGTGTGACCTGTTTCTTTCAAATCAATTTTACCTCTCTTTTACTTCCTTGCACCAAAAAGTGGTAACTTTATTTTACTAGTAATTTCTTGAAGAGTCCATGCCAACCCATTGATTAGTGATTTTGGGCTACTTTTCCATGGCCAAAAAAGGTTCTTGTACTTGTTGGTTTTTCTTTCTTTCTTTTTCCACACCTAATGCCCTATTGCCTAAGCGCTCTCCCACTCTTTTGAATCTTGAGGAAAGTGATTTTACAATAAAAAAAATTTAAACCCTAAAAATCTCCCCCAATATTATATGCCTAATGTCATGGCTCTTGTCCGCATCAACTCCAAATCAAAGAGTCATGCATGTATAGATCAGCATGTAATAACATTACATAATAATTTAAGTTAAAAAAAGTAAAATTCACCGGCGACAAATAATATCAAAGTAGGACCAATAGTATCATAAATTCATAATACATTCGCACACAAAATAGACTCACATCACATCGAATAATTAGAATACAAGGATATATAAAGTCTCAATTTCTTGTCCCACATCAGATAGCCATTAAGTGGTTCTCTTCACACTAGAATATACGCGAGGCCAGTAAAATCTAGCATTCTGATTTATTACCAAGATTATAAAATGAGTTGTGATACCTAGACTAAGAACTGACCAAAAATAATTTTAGCTTTGGGATATTGGAACCTTAAAGAATTAAAGTGACTACATACCGAATTTCTAAGCTAGTTACTACTGTAGTTTGATGAGGGCTTCATGAGTTCCACATTAATGTATCAAATGATTGTAGGTTTTAGTTTTATTTAGTTGCTTTAAATATTTTTGTCCACATACAATCAATTAATCAAAGAAAGATCGAAATTATCCACGAACAACTAATAATACAGTAGGTTTTTACACTGATATGAAAAGCCTTTACTCTTGGATTTTGTAATGATTAGTGGAGATGAATCTCAATTATCCCAACATGAGGTCCCATTTGAACCTCCTTGTCAACAAAATTGAACAAAGGAACAATGCAAAAAAAATATGGAATTAATGGTTTCAAAGATTTAAATAAAAAGTTATAGAGATTCTACAAACCTTTTTATACTTTCCACAAGTACGTACAAGATCAATAATAGTAGCATGATAGCATCTTTTTGAAGATACGGTGATAGAAAAAATTAGTGGAAAGACATGCATATATGTATATACAGTATGTTTGCACGAGTCCTGTCGCGTCCCAGCAGCTGAATTGAGAATTGAGTCTTTGACATGATGCTTTTTAGCAGCATCCACTTTTCACTGTTGTTGTTTTAGGTTCAATTTGACAGCATTTTGTTGTGTTGCATTCAAGCTCCTTCTTTTGGCTACGACTTTCTTCGTCCTTTTCCTATCAATTCTTATTATCGTTTCTTCATCAATATTTGTTTATCTGTGTGCTTGTGTTTGTGTGTATATATATATATAACTATATATGTATGTATGTGTGTGTGATTCCATGTGAGGTGCATGCCACCCTTTTCCAACAAGTCTACAACATGGCCATGAATGTCCGACCAATTAATCTCCTTCGTAATTAGTCCAACCACTCCCATCACTCCATTGCACAGGTTGAGAGACAGCCATGTGTGGATCAATGTGTTCACTGTCCATATCTCCTTAGAGTTTTCCAAATGTTTTTATTAATTCAGGATATTTTTCATTCATCTAAACGCTTACATCTTTTCTTGTGGAGTACTAAAAATTTATAATCCACTCTTTATATATATACATATATATATTTGTTAGACTCTGTGTAACATTTAATTTGAAGTTACTTGATCTTTTTATGGGATGAAAAGATATAGTATATATTAGCCCATTCTTGCTTTTCATTAAGTTATATTTTTGATAAACAATATAGTGATCCCCATGTGGTATTTTCCCAAATGACAATGAAACTTCTCTCCCATCATCAACTTATTGATGGGCTACCCCTAGTTGTTTATTTTTTATGATCTTGTATTTCCCATTGAAAAATTATACTTGTTGAGACAATTTTTATAATATTTATCGGCCTCTTAAAAAGTTCATAACGATCGCCGCAACATTAATAGACCTATTTATAATGGCCCAATAAAAAAATATGTAAGTGTTAGGACAAATTGGTTTTCGCAACAAATGACCGATGACTATGTTTTTACACTAATTCATGATATTAATATCATTATGTGTTACATAGAAAATGATGTCTTGGCATGAAGTTCAAGTGGCAACAAACTGTAAATTATCATCATTTGTCAACAATAATTACAAAAAGAAAAGGAAGAAAATAATAAACTATGACTTCCAATTTTAATACAACTAAAGGTGTCTAATCACTTTTATTAGGTCTATATATGTCCGACACCTTCCAATCTAGGCATAAGCATAGATTTGTTTGGCAATTAATTAAAAGTTTAAAACCTTTTGATAGCCATGTTCACACCACTATGAAGCACCGAAAACGATTCGAGATATAAGATAAATTCATTACAAAAGTAAGATATGTGATGCGACTTTGACATGACAACATATACATTCCTAATATAGATATGCATAAAAATTCATATGCAAGTAACTGGATCTACTATCCAGTAAGTGTGACATATTTGGGCAATGTATTAAACATAAATAACTTTTTTTTAAAAAAATAATTAGAATATTTTTAGAAAGTACAGCAGTATCTCCAAAGAATATTTGTGTAGCTAAAGAATATTGATATGTATACGGCTTGTTTGAAATGTGTTAATATTATTTTTTTATATATTAGTCTTTAAATTTGGCTCCATTTTATATATTAGTCTTTAAATTTGGGTCCATACCATGTTCAGTATGGCTAATATTAGTTTGAAATAATTAATAACATATCAGATTCTTTATCCCAAACTCATATCACAAAATTGATGATATTATGTGTTTTGGTACTATAACGGAGAAATTAAAACAAACTTTTGTTACCAAGCATATTGTATATATATATATTTGTGTTGGACACTTCAGCGTTTCAATCGTTATTCATTTTTTTTCATTTTGGTTCTTTTTCGTCAGAAGAAGTTAGATAAGAATGAAATTGTGATGAGTTTCATTGGATATGGTAGCATGTCATGTAGTCTGTCTGCAACTAAGACTTGAAGTTTGGTTGTGTGCCAGGAAATCTTCCTTTTGCCTCGTTATGCCAAAGTTGCTCCAATCCCCTACTAATAACATTCTATATTACTAGCAATTCAGATCACATTGCGCGATCATCCATCTTCAAGATTTAGTACCCTCTCATTTCTATCCACCAAAACATTCTTACAACAAAACATTTGTTGTGTATTGATCAAAAACATAACGTGGCATACCAAACGGGCCTATAATGTTCAGATTTTTTCGGAAATTGACTGACTTGGACCATAACAAGCACAGTCCAAATGTTTCCCATTGGGACGACGCTAAAATACTTTTAAAGCATTGCAGGCCAACGTGTCAGGACTGCTGGGCCTACAAACAGTCTATTAAGTTGGACCATGGGCTAAATCCACATCAATTTCGGATATAAACTAGATGTCAGTATAGTAGTAAACTTAAAACTCTTTTATCCATTAGTTTTGGCTAGGATAAGAAGAACAAGTTGGTAACATGAAAAGAATTTCGTGGAATTGTAATAAAATTAAAAAAGTTTATTAAAATATTACTTTATCAATTTATATTATAATAGTAATAGTAAATTAGTACAGTAATAAACTAGTCATTTTTTTCCAATTTTATCGGATGTCGATATGGTTAGTAACTTGAAAAGTTTTTCTTGATTTATGAATACACTAACAGATATTAGAAAAACCCAAGTATGTTATCAATTAGTTACTTTAAAATATATATAACTAAAACTAGTTATTAAAAAGAAAGATATGTTTTTGCTATCAAATACTTATTCCGAGATGAGATATCCGAATCTGATGCTAAAAAAATTAGCCACACTTGTCCAGTTCCTTCAAATACATTAATTTCATAAACCTCAAGGGCTCTCAGTTACCGAATCATAAAATCTCCTCCTCTGCTTTCCCTTGACCTCCCCGACATATGGACTTCAGATTACACCCATTTCGATCCTCCCTCTATTCCAAAATGCTGTAAGTTGATTATTTTACTCTCTCTCTATATGTATATATATATATATATACATACATGTTTCTCTCTAGTCATGATTTTAGTTTTCTGTGTTTTGCCTCTATTACTTCCAGATAATTGATTAATCCACTTGAACAATTGGCTTCAATTAGGAATCCATCTTTAAATGCTTCAACATTGACCTTTTTTTTTTTTAGTTTCCAATTACATGGAGTTTAGTTTTATTCTGAGCTGTTAATTCTCATATTGGCTGGGTTCTTTTGAGTAAGAAAAATAGTTAGCTTCACTTTGTTATGATTTTTCATTATTGTGCTGTTCTTTTTGCTTCATTGTTAACAATATTGTTAAAATTGTACCATTTTCAATGTGTAGCATATGGTTTGTCTCGATTTATTTGCAAAATGATTGGTATCTTGATGATGTATTTAAGTTGCCAATGTTTCACATTACACATTGCCATGTCTTGCATTTGTAATAAATGATACAAACTATTAACTAGGTTGACCATTTCGTTGGCCCGATCGTGAAAAACTAATTGAATGTTTTTTTATTTTATATGGATTAAGAAGGAATTTGGTCTTTAAGACCTTTATGCTTGAAGAAGGGTATTTGGAGCTATCAATTTCCTTTGTCATTTAAATTGAAATTTTTAGGGCCTTTCTCTTCTTTACTCAGTATTTGGATTTATCTCCCCAAAACTCCTCATCTCATTCTTTTTTGTTCCTGGTCCTACAAAATATTGAGTTTTTTTAATTATCTACATTAAAGTAGTTATTTTTCATCTTTTTTAATTAAAAATTGGGAGAAAGGGAAATAAAGGAGAGAGCTATGAATTGCATGGGATCATTGCACTTTGAGGTGTGCAGTTTGCTAGTGTAGTAACACTCCTTGTAGTTTTATTCAGATGAAACATCACTTAGCTTATTACCAGAATGATATTGCTGACTTGTAGTCTTAATTATATCTGTGTTTTGAATATAAAGACCTTTCCTCTTGCACCTTTCATCAAACATAAAAGAACAATATCGGAATGCGAGATACATACTACTATGTTAGGTGGACTCTTCCTTCAAAAGTAGGTGAAGGTACTTGTGTGACACACAATACTCAAACATGGGTATGGAATATGTGTCTGATACTTTTGGTCAGACATGCACCTAAAATGCATACCAACGATTCAATTTTATTATATTATTGCTTCAAAATGAGTGAAATTCTTAAATTAAACACTATGAAACATAAAGATATTACATTATAAAATAAAATAGGAGTAATAAATACCATGAACTTTTAGTATTGCCTGTGCCCTTATGTTTAGGCATGTGACACTTCTAACGCTTGGATATATACCCACACCCGAGACATGTAGCTTAGTCTAGGAAACATAGGCACACTATGCGTGATATGGAAAAAGAGGAAATATGATGCAGTGCAATACATGAGTTAGCAATTTTGGTTGGAATCAAAAGGTGGAGATGAGATACAGTCATACAACTACTGTGCTTATTTTCGAGAATGATTTGTTCTTTTGTAAAAGACATTAGAAGGGTGTTATAAGTCTTATTACAATGAATTTATACAGTTGTGTTCTAAATTGCTTTTTGTGATGAATTCATTATGTTTTTCTTGTATTGAGTTTTTGAGAATTTGTGCCTTCAGATCCTGAGAAGATTAATCTAAAGACACCATTTACACGAATGTCAAGATCCACAAATTCAGTGACCATTATGGGCATAACTGTTCAAAGCTGAAAATCTCCATTAACCACTTTTTACTTCAGCTCATTTTTTGATTTTTTGTCCTATACACCATGCGTGTGGCTTTTTTTTTCCTTCCTGTTTCGTTTACCTTCCACTGGGGCCTGGGGTTTTTTTCCATATGTCGGGGATGTACACCTTGCATATTTTGTACCTTCTTTACACCTTGCATATTTTGTACCTTCTTTTATATGGCTTAAGGTACATTTGTCATTTATTCCTCAAAGGGCTAAATCAAAGTGCCATTGTATTGTTCATATTAGTACAGTATTAAGGTTTCCCTTTTAAGTTCTTCTCGGTTCATATATAACTAACGTCATGTCATTTCCGTATCAAATAGAAAATATTTTTTCAGTTTTCATCAGCGTCATTTCAAAGTCCATGGTCAATGTGCTAAACCTGGTATTTTTAGTGATTTTTTGCTCTATCTAGTTATTTTTATTGTCATTGTGATTGAAACTGCATGGAAATCAATGACAAATCAATAGACAGACCCATTAAGAGTTTTTAATCAGGGAGCATGCATAACCAAAAACATGGTCTCTCCTCCAAAACTGAATTGTCCGGTAGGAAAGCATTTAGATATTTATCTAAGTCAATAGCTAATATGTCAGTATGGTACCTGTCCAGTCAAATGATGCGGGAAAGTGGTCCACCATTTTTTTTTTGGGACGATTGAGTGGTGTAGAAGAGAGATCTTTATCTTAATAGGAAAGATACAAAGAAACATATTCAAGATGGATTCAATGAACAAGCTAGTAGGAGGACTACGAAGCATGAATACTTCTATAAGGGAGCCGTATCTGTATCATATGTGTATCAGGTACCGGTACTCCTTGGATACTCACAGTTATGTGATTTGACTCCCTAAACGTTTCTAGAATTTAATATATATATATATATATATGTATGTATGTATACGCGCGCACGCGCGCGCGCACACACACATATTTAACATGTATCCTGTATTTCTCAATTCTCAGATACTCTGACCATGCATTCAATATTTCTCATATACTTCAAGGCATATGTTTGAAATGCGTTGGACATTTTAATGCGATTTTTCTAAGTACAATATTGTAGCATGATTATTAAGAAAAACACAATAAGAGTTCTAAATACTTATACTTCCAATGAAAAGGAAGAAATGAGAGAGAAGAGAGTCTTATCATTTCTAATGTAATTCAAAGTTTATGTCCATGCAATACAACTCCCAGATAGTTTGTCATAACTATTCCAAGGGAACATTAGTAATAATATATATATAACATGACAAACCATTGTTGCTTTAAATTTGCATGCAGATATATATATATATATATATATATATATTTATATATTTAAATTTTTATAGTTTCTACATATCTATATAAATATAATATATATACTTCTGCATTGATGTGTCCTTCTGGTATCCTTATCCTATTTTTGAAGAGTTTTCTGTATTGCCGTATCTCTCATGTCGTGTCCATGCCCAAAGCTTGAGAAGTTTTCCTTTCTAACTTGAACTACTTCTTCGATCCTATTTTGTTTTACCTCATCGGTCATTAAATTTTTCTCTCGACTTTAAAACCTTGCAGATTTGGAATTTCATAATTAGCTAGGCCTTATGGCACAGCTCACCTTGGTTTCTGGCTCAGAGGGTTCTCATATGTCACAATTTTATTATTTTGTGCTCACATTTATATCAGGCTTCTACTGTTTCCGTTCTTTCCAATACAACCCCCCATTAAACCCATTGTGGTTAATATCTGTTGTTCACCACAGCCAATGGACAGACTGCAAGAGTCATTGATGGGAAGTTAATTGCTGAGGAAATTTTATCAGGAATTTCTGTTGAAGTAAGAAGGATGAAGGAGTCCATTGGGAAGGTTCCTGGTTTGGCAGTAATTTTAGTGGGTCAAAGAAGAGACTCTCAAGCTTATGTCCGTAACAAAATGAGAGCTTGTGAAGAGACTGGAATTAAGTTTGAGATGACCGAATTGCCTGATAATTGCACAGAAGATGAAGTTCGTAATATATTGTCTAGTTTTAACAAGAAACCTTCAGTTCACGGAATTATTGTGCAGCTACCTCTACCACAGGTGATTTGTCTGTGTTATACCTTTTTCACCTCTTACTTTGAGTTTGAAACTATGAATTTGAGTTTTGGATGCACGGATGTTCCTTTATTTTTATCACATTTAAGCCCAACTACCATAATTTATGGGAATTATTTAAAAAAGAAAAAGAAATGAAACAAGAATTGGACCCAAAATGTTATAATTTACTTTCTTGGAGGCTTTGACTTAATAACGCTTCCTCTTCCCCACAACCTGTATGCAAGGATGTCAGTTACCCACCTGTTTGGTAAATATTTTCTTGTGGAAATTTTCCTTGAAACAGCAGATAGTTGTAGAGGAAGTGGTCTCTTCTGCCCCAATCCCCATTAAGATGTGGTGGGGTAGATGGCCAAAATGATTCAGTTTTCCTGGATTATTTGTTAGAAGTTCCATAATCATGTGATCATGTATGTGGATTTGAGTAAATGATTGAGACAATTAAAATAGCCTGCTGAAATAATTATGTTCTGGATAATTTACATTTAACCATACCTGCTGAAATAATTATGTTCTGGCCAAAATGATCTAGTTGCACGTGTAGCACTGTTGTGAGCTTTAAATTGATGCAATAAAAGTTTTTTTGGCATTATATGGATGGCTAACTAAAATGTCTGGAACAGCATTTGGATGAGGTGAGGATATTGGATGTGCTGAGCTTAGAAAAAGATGTGGACGGCTTCCATCCACTCAACATGGGGAATCTAGCCATGAGGGGAAGGGAGCCGTTGTTCATACCCTGCACTCCGAAGGGTTGCATTGAGTTGCTGCTCAGGTCTGGTGTGGAAATCATGGGGAAGAACGCTGTGGTAATAGGGAGGAGTAACATTGTTGGATTACCAGCATCATTGCTGTTGCAGGTGATACCGTGTTTCTGTTTTCTTCAAAATATTGGTTGTATATAATGCTTCTGTTAGTAGATTGAGTAGGGATTTTTTCAAATTGTTGGGCAGAGGCACCATGCTACAGTCAGCATTGTGCATGCATTCACAAAGAACCCAGAACAGATCACCAGCAAAGCTGACATTGTGGTCACAGCTGCAGGAGTGCCGAATCTAGTCCGCGGCAATTGGCTAAAGCCTGGTGCAATTGTTATTGATGTTGGAACAAATCCAATCGAGGTAACGGTAGGTTCTATTATTACTGCAGAAATTGCCTGAGGACCCCAAATATCTAAAATAGGTTAATGCAGACTGTTGCAAAAGAAAATTTGCATTAAGTAACGAATGAAGTATATTATGCTATTTACTAATTATATTGTTTTAACTGATGAACCCGAGTCGGGATAAGTGTTATATTAGATGTATGGAGAGAATCAAAAGGATTTAAGATAAGTAGCCCTAAAATTGAAATGATTTAAGATAAATAGCACTAAACCTGAATATATAGAATGTGACCATAGCCAAACTACAAATACAAGTAGAGCTATAATGAAAATCGAGGGTCAAGAGACAAAAAATATATAAACATTTTTTGTATATTAAAATTAACTATTCAAAAAACTAGAGAAATTGAAGATGATGTTGATCATAGAACTAAATTAAAATGGGTTAAATCAAGTCATGCTTGCAGCATATGCCTCTAAATTTGAATGGTAAATTCTATTTTTTTTATATAAGATTTTATTAAAAATGCTCAAAAGGGGAGCGGAACTCAAGGAAACACAAATTAGTAACGGATTTGTGAGTTGGTTACTAAAACACCAATTAGAGAGAATGAAAATGAGATGAAAATTATTTGGCCATGTGCAGTCAAGGCTAATAATTATATTAGTAAGAAAGAATGATATAGTACACATTGAGGGTAACATTAGGTGAAGAGGAAGAGCAAAACTAACATGAATTGAGTTAGTAAGAAAAGATACCATTACATGTGGATTGTGGAGTAAGTGGAATGACAAAACAAGATTCATGTAGGAGACCAAGACTTTATGAAGTTCGGTTGAGCTGAATTTAGGAACTCTCTAACTACTAAGAGAAACTCGGTTTTTGTCTGAGACAACATGGTCGGGAGTGATTGCATGTATCCACATGTAAAAAGTCTCAATTCAAAATGTGTTACTCCATGACTTATTCCAAAAGGGGGAAAAATACTGAAAAAATAAATCAACAGAAACAAACAAGGAGAGAGAGAGATCACATATTTTTTGAATCAGCATGCAATAGTTGTAAATGTAGCCTTTGTAATTTTTTTTTAGATCTGGTCCAAGTTGAACTAATTTTCTTTTTGTTTAACATCACTGATGAGCAGGATCCCAGCTGCGAGCATGGTTACCGTCTGACAGGAGATGTTTGCTATGAAGAAGCAGCAAGGGTAGCATCTGCAATCACCCCGGTGCCTGGAGGAGTGGGACCTATGACAGTTGCCATGCTCCTCTCCAACACTCTTGACTCTGCCAAGCGTGCTTACAACTTTGCTTGACTGTAAATCTCTCTCTCTCTCTCTCAATTGTATCTTTTTAGGGTAATATAAGTCCATCTTTAATCTCATGAAATTGGGAAATTCCATATTTATTGCAACATTTTCTGCAATAATGGGGGTGTGATTGCGCTTGTTGCACATGAATTCCTTGAAGTTTTGCATAATACTCCGTACTCACCATTGAACAGACGCCATTCCCATAGAAATAATAAAAGGAGAGCTCAGAAAAATCTAACATTTCCCTTGAAAAGCTGAATTAAGAGTTTTGGATTTTACAAATTATGCACATGGATTCTCTAGCCTTTTTGTCAAGTTGTCAAGCTTAAATTTTACTAGTGATCTCCAATTAGATTGTTTATATTTATTTTCAGATTTAATATATGATTTTTTGGTTTCAAAATTTATCTAAATGAGTCGGAATTCAAGCGAAACTTCCTGTTTCGTCTTGTTTAGACTATAATTTCTATATGCTTTGTATTTTAGTTGCTATTATCAATTATTTGTTTACAAAAGATTTTAGAAAAAGTGCTTTTTATTAATTTAAAAAAAGAAAAGAAAAGAAAAAAAAAAGTGTTTTTTTTCCATTGTTTTCATTGCTTTGTTAGATCTTTAGATCTGTTGAATTTATGACCTAATCTTTCAGGCAAAAATTTTAAAATTAATTTTTGTTAGTTCAACTGTCTTAGATTTTACCAAATTTTATTGTTTATTTATTTTATTTTTTTTTGGCACTGTTGATGCACGTGTAGCGTGTGGGGATACCCTCCTCTGTGATAGAGAAAAATAAATAAATATATATTTTTTTCCTTCTTTTTTTTCCACCTCTATCATTGCTGATTGCTTTCTCTAGCACCTTTTTCAAATATATTTTCACTATGATTGAAATTCTGTCACTCATCTCTTATTTAATATCAAATTGATTTGCCTGAAAGAAATAAATACATATATATATACATATATATATTATAAATTATTTAGGGAAAAAAATTGATTACAAATTTTTACCGCACGAAACGAGTTATTACTCCTAGGGCTTGATTTATTTTTCTCAAAAACTGGGTTTACAATTTTCATTTTTTAGAAAAGAAGAGAGAATAAAATTTTACTACCCTGTCAAACAACGGTTCAAGTCGGGAAGATTTTGTTCTGTCTTCTTATCAAAATTTAACTTTTACCTAAATTCTAAATGACGAGTTTACTCTTTCGAATTTCTTACAACCGCTTCATCCATCAGACATTTGCTGGTAGAACAAACCAGTAATCATGTGCACAAATTTATAACCAAATCAAGCACTAAACGACGGTCCAAAACCATGACCATTATGGTGATTGGCATTTTGCCAAAATCTCGCTTCTATGCCAAAATGTTTCTTAAAAGGTGTAGACAACATTCCACTCCTCAAAAAAACAACAAAAGGCTAACATACGTTACCTCATAATTCATTAGGTGCTCACTCTTTAGTTCTTCGCTTACATTGTACAAGACCAGACATGATTTGAATGGACAACAGGTTATATACACACATTGTACAATATTTTTTTCATGAGCAAGTAGCAAGTTCCATTAATGAAGCAACTGGAATGAGACCATCAACCCCAGGAGATTGGATAAATAAGAAAAAGAATGGAGATGATACAAATGAATGTCACTGTCACATGAATCCCGGGAAGCCTCAATCTGGCAACATAAACTAGACCCGTCGATTTCCTCTCATCCTTCTACTTTAGTTCCTGATTGCATCGGCTCCACTACTGGTGGTATACAGTCCACCTTGTAACGCAAGGCCTATCAAGAATTTTTACATTCTAAATCAGGCAAAGGAAGCACAAAAAAATAACCCATGCCCACGGTTCTAAAAATTTGCAATATGAGAACCAATAGGAATTTGTAAGTTCCAGACAGTCGATATTCTGCATCAAGTTATCATCATGGGCAAAGGAAGCACAAAAAAGTCAATGCTTGCCTACCTTCTTAAAGAAACTTGAATATGAATTGTCCCATATGAATTTGTAAGTTCCAGGTATGCATGTGCAGAAGTTACCCTGCAATAACCGTGTGTATAAGATCGGTACAGTAATGCACACAGTAATATCAATTACCAGCAATAAAGCTCCAACTCACTTGGTCAGACTCATAACGCCGGTATGGCAGGATCATCTGTGGAATAAGAACCCATGCCCCCAACATAAATATAAGAGTAGAAAAACTGAAGTCAAAAAGTCAAAAAAAAAAAAAGAAAAAAAAGAGGAGAAATGTAGGAGCCATCACAAGATGGCATCTTAACTAAAAGAAAATGTTCAGAACCAGATAAGAAAGAACACTCACTGTTATAGGGGTAAACTTACATTTTTTTGCCCCGAAGGATCTATGCACTCTATGCTAAACCCGATATCCTGTAGCGCAACAATATAAAACTCAAATATATAAAGAGCAATCTACTCTACTAACTAGAGTCAGAGATTTTGCAGAAGTGCAGCAATCTCAACTAACAAATGCCTAAAAGCTAAAATTTTCTACATCAAATTTCATCACCACAAAAATAAAGACTGAACTCAATGACACATGGCGAGATAAATAATATATAAACATATATAGCGAGAATATGTAACTTAAATTGAAGTTGAGAAGTTCTGTAATAGTCTTCAATGTAACACTTACATCAGCAAGCCCCTGACAATCATACATGAGGCAACAGATCCATAACCATAAGGCGACAAGCAGCTAAATGGGCTGTACATGTACATTTTAGTTACAAATTAAAGGAATAAACACAAGGCATGCATATAGGCATGCTTGCAGGTTCTCAATGACACTTCTACCTAACCCAAAGAAAACATCAATAACTAATCAGAAAATGAAAGGAAGGACTGGAGAACTTTTATGCACTGTTCTTTCATTGTTTTTCTTTAATGAATGGATAACTTCATCAGAGGGAAAGAAGCCCAGACCCTACATATATAATAAAAAAAAACTTCAAAAGCCCAAGCAACAGTCATCTAGAAATTCCAAGAATAGGGCTCTCATAGCACAAAGTATTACTCGAGAAAGAGTCCTGCAAGATTTTATCAGATGTCCCCGAAAGGTCCTAAAAGATATCGTTAAGATTTTGTTATGTTTAGAAAGTATGAGCACTTGCCTTCCATAACCAAAAAACTAAAAATAAAAATCCAGAATATTTTGCCGTTCTGATCACTAATTCACTAAACCACCAACCACTCAACATACTGAGCACCGAATGATGCAAAACCGAGCTTATAGTGGGCAAGGAAAATAAGGAGGCCCAGATTTGTAGATTTCTTCCACAACAAAATCAGAACTAATGATTTATTACCATCAACATTTTTTTACCGTTCTTGAATGCTTCAAACAACTTTTATACTTGTGATGCCCAGAAGATTTGAGAACCAGATTGTCAGTCTTCATCTCCTCATGAAGTGAAAAAAGAAAACAAAAAATTGTTTACTCAACATGACAAATAGATTAGGAATTTTGGCCAAGGAGAGCTACACGAGCAAGATGTTTTTTTGAATACAAATAGATTCAAAGCATTCTCCTTCCTGGGGAGAAAGTGGCAACTAATTGTTGTTCTTAAAAGGTTTGAAATTGCTCATGAAATTAAGTTTTGTATGGTAGAGGTCATAGTTCTAGAAATTTTTTGTACTTTGTTCGAGTCAAATTGTTAGGTCTGCCCCCAGTTGAAAAAATTCTTTTGTTTTATCTATGATTGCAATAATGCACTTGGACATGGCTGCCTGGGCATTTGTTACGCTTAGGTCATTGAAATCTCTCCTTTTCTTTTTCACTTTTGATTTTACCTTTTAAATCATAATTCTTGGATTTTGCAGGGCTGTTGCATATATTCCTCTTACTATCCTAGCAGTTCCAGCCTCAGTGCTTACGGTAAGCATTGAACTTCTAAATTTAATGCTTTGTTAGCTTATGTGCACCTTCTGTTATTTAAATAATGGAGAGTTACATTTATCCAGACTGTTTTAGATATATATAAAAAATAAAAATAAAAATAAAAAAGAAAAGAAAAGAAAAGAAAAGAGAAAAAAGTAAAAAGAAAATATAATGTGAACTTCCATATATTGAGACTCGTATTGAACTAGCAAACCAGTGCAAAATGACCCAATTAACAAGTCCCCATTCTTCTTGGTTTTTTTTTTTTTTTTTTCTCCCTCTGGAAGTTAAACAAACACACACCCACACCCCCAACATTCCCCTTGCAGTGGTTTCTTCATTCTTCGTTTTAATTGAGATTTCAAAATCTTGATGAGTTTGGCCAATAAAAAAGGTCACGGATTGAGCTAAATGGCAAAGAAGAATTTGTGTAGATGACCTCTACTAATTTGCAATGAGCTTTTGGTAACATCGAAAATCTTAGATGTAATTACAGGGGTTTAACTTGATTTTTAGTCATGATGCATATGTTCATAAAGTGATACACGTTATAAAAATTATAATGATGCAATGTTCAATTCTATCATGTTGGAGGAGCTCTTTTTGCAGCTTTTAAAGGCCTGGCGGCCTGGCCTCATGGCCATTTCCTTCAACTAAATACTAGTTCCACATTAACATAATGTAATACTTAGAAAAATAAACAAAGACAACAATCACAATAAACAAATGTCACCATTGCAAACATACTGCCATTAGTATGTAGCCACCTGGCCCCTACTAAAAAAACCAGCACAGCATTGTAGGTGAGAATTGTGTGCGCATCCACCCTTACTATTTCCCTTCTTGGAATTGAAGAAGTATGCTTCGAAATTGAGAAAAAAGAAAAAACATATGAGAAAGTAAAAATTTAAGGGTGCAAAAATGACTTGGGGCCCGCCTGCCAGCCCGAGCCCATGGAGGGCTAGCCTGCCCCAACCATATAAGATGGGTAGAGCCTGGGTATAGGGTTCAACCCCCGGCTTGGCCCATTGGCCTGGGCCACTGGCCCACACACTGCCCAGCACTAGTAGCCCCTCTTCCCCAACCCATCCCCCATCACCCATACCCCCAAATCTAATGATAACCCCAGCCCAACGAATAAGTGAAAACTGTATACTTTGAATCACGTTGCACAATATTCCCTCAAAAAAATGACTTTGAATGCTTTGCCTTTTTATTCTTTTTACTGTTTTTTTTTTTTCCCCTTAGTTTCTCTCTCTCTCTCTCATACACACAC
>JAOTQH010000070.1:3956810-3979709 GCA_025631255.1 Cornus kousa | reverse complement strand
TCATTATGTTATGTGATGAAATTCATTATTCATCTCACATAAATTGAATTTTATAACTGCCTAATTTAGTTCCTAAATCACTGCATCAAAAATTAAAAAAATTACACAAATTAAAAGATAATAAGACTGACACAATTGTGATATAATCCGGTCATATCTAATCAATTGAGTACGATCTTAAAAATAAGAAAAATAATTTTTATATCCAGTTATGCAGTGAATTGTTAGACCTATTATTTTAATTGATCATCTATGCAAAAAATAATAATAATAAATAAATAAATAAATAAAAAACCAGTGAGACCTTCACAATTTACTGTAACTCTACCACCGATATCTCACTACTCTTAAAATAATTAATGTTATGCAATTTTGGTCCCCAACAAGTCTTTTAAGAGGAATGAGTCGAAAGATACATTTTTGAAAATGACGGTGAGACTCTCAACTTGTACAAATGACACACTAATGGACTACCAACTCTGAAATTGTTATATCTCGAAAAAATTATGAGATAACAAACAACATTAACATCTCTTCAAAGTTCAAACCATTTAGTACTACACCATAAGTAGCAACCACATGGGGCAGAAAAATTAATGGTGAAAAATTAAAAATTACGGTTCATCCTTCATGGCAGAGTAATGTTCAATAAATAAAATAAAATTATTTTGAGAAATCAAATTTACTTGATTATAAACAACAATCTTTAAATTAAATTACAATAAAGGCTTAGTAGCCTAATAGTGCTTCACAAGTAAAAGAATAGAATTCAAATGCAATTCAAAATATATTATTAGTTAATTAAAATATATATAAAAAATTTAAAATTAAAATTAACAAACATCTTGCACCAAACTCCAAATTAATAATTTTATTGATGATTTATATGGGTAAAATGAGTAAAAATTATTATTTTATCTCACTTACTTTAAAAAATATATATATTATTTTATATATAATGGATTATATTATTAGTTTTTAACATATCTATAATGCATTTGTATCTTATTTTTAAAAAAATTATTATATTATCGCATTATAATTGTGTCTATTGATCCAAGTAGGGGAATCAGTTAAACTCACAAGCACTAAATCACATGGTTTGGGAGATCAATGGCGAAAAAGTTTACATCTTTTGTATCGTTTGTATGTATGTATATATATATACACACACTAGTATTATATCGAGTACAGCTGTACTTTTACTGTTAAAAACAGAAAGCTTTGACTGTGGATACGTTCGTCTTTATGTAAAAACAGAAGGGCAATATTGTCGACATGAAAGAACTGGAATGTGTGGGGGTTTATCAGTGTTCTTATTTTACATTACAGTAGTATACACGCACCTGGTATATCTTTCCTCTCTCTATATTGTAGGAGTAGCAAGCATTTGCGATTTTTGATATCTCTCAAACTCTATCTCTTTCTCAACCAGTTGAGTTGAAGCTTATCTCTCTAGATTTGTTACTTTTAGAGAGAGAGAGAACTTCTCTCTCTACTTATATATCTTTAACCTCACCGTTACTGGATCCTTATTGCTATATTTTTGGCTAATGAGGTTTGCATTTGAAGGTCTTCCTCTCCGTTGATTCCGTTAGATTCAATTTAGTCATATTTTTGAAAATGCAGGCTAATCCAATTGAATCTGTTAGGGTTTTGGACTCTGGTATCTTCTGTGTTCCAAGCTGTGTGATGATGATGATGATGATATATAACATTCGAAGATTTTAGTTGTTCTAGCAAGTTGTGGTGTTCTCGTTGCGTGATTTGGTTTCGCTTATCTGAAGTATGTTCGTCTCTGTGATGATTTCGGCGATGCACTCAAAACTCATTTCGGCATTGTTGAACATCGAGGCTCTCTTTTAGGGTTACAAATAGATCAGGTAATATTCTTTTTCCGAATCCAAATGTCTCTCTGCTAGTTTTTTTTTCTGGTTTTTTGCTTCTCATGTTCGTACTCAATCTACATTGCTTTACTTTTCCACAAATCTGAAAGCGTTTGTTCACTTCTTGAAGATCATTTCTGAATTTATATATTCAATCATTTATTTATTTTTTGTTCTCTATGGAGATAGTAGTAGAATGATTACAATTTCACTTTCAATTTCTGTAAGAAATGAAATGCTGGAAAGATTCTCACTGCAAGTCTTTTTTCGAAAGGATTCCAAAGGGAAAAAAAGAATATAAAGTGATTTTAGCGGCAATTTTGCAACCGTTGAAGCTTTGGTGTTGCTTTATTACTACTCTGTTAGATATATCTTTCCTTTTGCTACTACCCGTTAGATTCATCAAACATGAATTTGGAAGTTCGCAAGAAGTGATTGTGAAGCTTCTTTGAAATCTTCCACTACAAATCTGGTTTCAGTTTCAGTTACTGTTCTATTCTGGATCTGAGTGTCACCACTATATTTGGGGGTTGATTTTGCAGTATATGTTGGCATCTTTGGAGTTCAATTGGGTGGCATTGTGCTGATTTTCAACACTCAATAGCATCGATGGGGCTTCTCCAAAGAAGTCTCCCGATGCTTCTCCTTTTGGTATGGTTCTTCTGGTTGCCAAAACTCAAAGCTCAATCCCCTGGCTCTTCATCAAGCTCTGCAAGGGCCTTAGATGCACTACTCCAAGATTATGCTTATCGTACATTTGTTAATCCGAGGACTGGCACTGTGTATGATGGAGTCGTACCATCAAATTTAGCCGGGATTAAGGTTTCAGCATTGAGGCTCAGGAGTGGTAGCTTAAGGACCAGAGGTGTTCCAATGTACAAAGAATTTGTGATACCTGTAGGTCTTATTGAGCAGCCATATGTGGAAAGGCTTGTTATGGTCTACCATAACTTGGGCAATTGGTCTAAGGTGTATTACCCCTTACCTGGTTACATGTATTTAGCTCCTGTATTGGGACTCCTTGCTTACGATGCTTCAAACTTATCAGCCAAAAATTTACCCGAATTGGATATTATGGCATCTCGTCAACCCATATCAATTGAGTTTCCGGATGTGAAATTTGTGCCGCCTGGGTCTGTTGCGAAGTGTGTTTGGTTCGACTTACATGGTTTGGTCAATTTCAGCAACTTAGTATCTGACAATGTATGTTCAACATTCCAACAGGGGCATTTCTCTATCGTTGTAGAGTCCACTGCTGCCCCTTCTCCGGCACCAGTTCCTTCTGAACCACCGGAGCAAACTCCAGATGAGGAGGTTCCAACAACTAGTGGTGGAGAAAAGAAGAGCAATACTAAGGTCTGGATAATTGTCGGGTCGGTGCTTGGTGGTTTAGCATTGTTGGTTTTGTTGGGATTTCTGGCATTGTGGGTGCTGAGGTACAAGCACAGAAAGAAAATGCAGCAGATGGAAAAGGCTACAGAGGTCGGGGAATCACTGTACATGACCCCAGTAGGAAACACAAAAGCACCAGCTGCAATGGTGATGCGGACACAACCAACTCTTGAGAACGAATACGTGCCATAACTTCTGCTGTTTGTACAAGCTGATCTTTAGCTCCTTCATATTCATGTTCAATTCTTGTGTTTAGAAATTCTTCTGATCACACCTGCTTTTGCTGGTGTCTTCTTTCTTGCTTTATTGGTCTCAATAGGCTGCTGGTTTTAGTGGTGAGTAATATAGGGTTATTGTGTAAATAATAATCTCTTACCACTCACAAACACCCACTCACAGTTTCTTGATTCATTGTGGTGTGCATGTAGTCTGTAGCCCAGAGTGATTCCAGGTGTGATGAATTGTACTGCCCATTGACAAGGAATAAAAATTTTAATGGCATCTTCTTTTTTGTGTTCTCAATCACGACTTTAGATGAAGTTCTTTTGATAAAGCTTGTTACTGTGGACATGAGATTATAAAAAATAGTTTGGTCATGTGAATGGTCTTGTGTTGGTATAGCGTTTGGGTCTTTGCACTTAAAGTTGTTCACATCTAGCCTAGTATGATGATATGATTATGCATAATATCAGCCTACTGCACTCCATTACGCACTACCAAAGGTTTTTGACCGTCTCTCTTCAAATGCAGTGTTTATTGCCAAAGTCAATCCTCTTTTTATTGTGTGCGTGTGTGAATTATCTCGATTTAAGGGCAAAGGAATCCTTTTCTTCTAAAGACATGAAAATGACCGAAATTTTTTTCATTTGTTTTCCCTTTGTTCGGTACTGTTGGAGTGTGATGCTTGTCATGCCCCCCACATTCGAAAAAAGATATCTGCGACCTGGATGCAGGATGCTAATAATAATTAAACAAATGGTTACATTTGAACAGGAAAACAATGATACGAATAAATAAATGAATGAAAGGAACCTACCAACCATTTATTGTTTTAAATAACCATATAAATATTCCGCTTTAAAAATTCCATATATGTATTAGTACAATAATTGGGTGAAGAAGACAATTGCTCCACCAGCAACTAAATTGAACCACCACTTTTTGCACATGAGATATATTTTTCATTTGAATTGAGTTTATTATGTCGGGAAAGTTATGTATTTCAAAATCAAACCTCTTACTACTATTAATTATTGATTTATTTCCAAAGACAACTATCAGCCCCACTCGAATATAAGAAATAATATCTAATATTCTTCAAACTCAATGCCAAAATATCCCCCACAGACCACTTAATAATATTTCAAATAGCACTTCAAAGATCATCATTTGCATCTCATAATAAGCCTTCATTTGCATCTCATAATAAGCCTTCATTTGCATCTCATAATAAGCCTTCTAGCTAAAGACAAATAATGTCACTAAACAAACACAGTACGCCATTGATTTCCAATACACCCCAATGAGGAGGCATGGTAGTATGCTGCCATGTACTATATGCGCACATGACCTAAACATTTCTGTCATTTATTTCTCAATGCCTCCCACCCCTACAATCAGAAACGCTCCTTTGTTCCTTCACGAGGTCATCTTCAGAATGCAGATGAAAAGAATGAATAGAGCTTGTCTCCATAACCACCTTTGTTCCTTCACGAAGTTATCTTCTGAATGCAGATGACAACAATGAAGAGAGCTTGTTTCCATCTTGCATGAGTACGTTGGCAAAAAGTCCAGCACTGGTAATCCGGAATTATAAGCTTGACAATGAAATCCACGCCCCATTACTTTGCATGGACCTTGTTTTCCTCAACTCTACAGGCTTGAACACTGTGAGCGCAGACAGGAATCACAACACTTTCATGATGATGATGATGAGAGCAACGATAACAACAAAAAATGCCATCTATGTTAGATCAAGTATTTTAGTCGTACATCCCAGTTATACAATCATCATCGATCTGTTGGGCAAAGAATGGCATTAAGAGCAGAAACTACAGAGACTGTCTTCAGATCACAATCTTATGTCTTGGAATCTTATGAGAATAATAGGAGAATACCACCAAGTTACAAATTAAAGCAGCTATAGATAGAACTGGACAAAGATGTTGTGAGAATAAACATGTATTAGTACCAAGGGTTGTAGCCCAATGGTACTTCTTCGACTTCCAAAGTAGAAGGTCGAGTGTTCAAGCCCCCATGGGGCAATGTGGTTGTGTGAGTTTCTTGCCAAGGAGAATATATATATATATTAGTAGTCAATATCATAGGACAATCTAGCATGGTAAGAGTTCACAATGGGACATCTTCTATCAAAATTCAAACCACAGTGCCATTATTGAAAACTTGCACCAATTAAAACTCATATACGTCCAATAGAAAGAGATCCTCGAGAACTGAGGTTTGGAGTATCCTATAACAGAAAATTCTTGATGACCCGGGCACAAAAAACAATGTAATAAATTCAAAGCCAACAAGTTTTGATAAAACAAATTTTGAACATCAGCATCAATAAATAACTTCCTGAACAACATTATTTATTGCTAGGTTCACAGGCTCAAACAAATTCACGCACGACAAAGAAGAAAAAACGGAAAAGAAAATGAAGATTAGAGGTGCTCCAAAGCATATCTTCAGCAGGCCTGAAGCATCTGAGTCCATTGGCAAAGCTTCCTGCATACTGCATAATAACATCACAATAATATATACATACAACCATCTTTGTGTGGAAGAAGAGAGGATCCAAAAGGTCCTTTCCAAGGAACCTTGTTTTTCAAGGATTCCTCAAAGAGAAGCTTCTAAAAGAAGGCCTACAATTCAATGATATTGGAGCAAAAGTGTCTCTTTTTAAAAGTAAAAGCATTGAGCAGTTCACATTTAGTTCTCAAGCCTATGATTGGCGGTTATTATTTACACACACAACCATCTAGAAACTAAATAAAGAAAATTAATGAACATGACTTTAAATATTCAGAAAATGGAGAACTCAAAATAAACAAAAAGGGGGAGGATTATGTTATTTTATTTTATTTTATTATTATTATTATTTATTTATTTATTTATTTTGGTATTTTAAATAAAACCATCAATTATGGGAAGGAACTTAGCATGTTTGGTTGTGGATAAGAGGATAAAATCTTTGAGATATGTTCACTTTTTCTTCTCAACCGAACAAAACCAAATAATAAGTTTCTCTTCTCTTCCCTACTCTTTCACTTGGGTCACCTTTTTGGCTAATAGGTCTCACTGAGACACACGCTTATGGGCAAATATGTCCCACCTAGGTCACATTTCACTTGGGACTCTTTCGAGCTAACAAGTTCCTCCTAAGTCACATTTGGCACATTACTAATATGTCCCCCCTAGATCATATCTGAACTAATGTGTCCCGCTTAGGCAACATTGAGGTAATATTTCCTCCATTTAGTTACTTATCAAAAAAATAATAAATAAATGTCCTCCATTTAGCCCTTGAAACCTCCCCTTGTCTAGACTCTTCCATCCTCAAAGTCCTTTTCTTGCTACTACCAAGCTTAGCAATGGATTCCTCTTCCATTTTAACTTCTTTCATATGAATCATATCTTTTGTGTTTATTCTCTTCCACTTTTTAACAGCTAAACCATCAACACTCTTCGAATCCCCTTATCCAAATAGAAATCTGAAGTACTCTGTTTTCCTTTCCTGTTTGACCAGCCTTCATGATCTTGAGTAGTCCCTTCCGGAAACAAAACCTTACCTTCCCTGGTTTAATTACCTCTAAATTTACTCTCATATCTTCTAGATGAACCTCACAGTAAATTTGTCCCACTCAATAATTACTGTGTTGGCTGCTGTTATATCATCTACACACGGGCCTCTATTCCAATAAGGATGTAACACTTATTTGTTATAAAATGAGAGAAAATGGAACGTAAGATGACTTGCTTATGTGCAGTGAAATCCGATAACTAGACCAATACGGAAGAATGACATGGACCAGATAGAGGATAATGACTAAAATTAATCATTTCAAGATAGTAAGAAAATATACGGTGGGACGTACTTCAACTGAAGATATGGCAGTAGACAAAGTAGAATGGCAAAACATGATTCACATAACTGATGGTAAATAGCTGGAAGGAGACTTAAGTGAGTTGGGTTGAGTTGCTTAGAAATAAAATGAAAATTGGATACACCAGCCAAACAACCCCAATTGTTGTGTCCTGAGAATTAAGTTAGACATATCTTACATCTTCTTCAATCCATATTCAAGAAAATATAAGCAAAAATTCCATGTCTATGAACAAACTAATGATTGGGTACGCTTAGAAACATTCTCCCTAGTCCCTTCTATCTGTTCATTCTTTTTAAAGCTAGTCATTTGTTAGGTATTTTTCTTCCTTATGAAGGCAAAATTTCTAGTAACATTCTTCTTCGAAAATTTTATAACAACATTCTTTCTTCTTTGAAATACGAATGCCACTCATTTTTATTCCTAGCAAAGACCAAAGTCTTTACATTTCTTCTGAAAAAACTACCTTCGTAACCTCAAGTTCCCACACTGCTCCCTATTCCACACCTTGAAATGTTCTTTTTCTCAGACACAACTAAGACAACTGTTGACATTCACACTCTGCCATATCGTCACCTTATCCAAAAAAATATCCAGAGAGAAATATATAGTCAATTCCACCAAACCAAAACCAACCTAATCACAATATTGATATGAGATTGACCAATAAGGGCTTTAGCCCAAGTGGTATCTCCTCCTTCCAAAGGAAGATTGAAGGTTTTGAGTCCCCACTGGGACAATAATTGGTGTGTGTGTGTGATTTACCATAAAAAAAAAAGAAAAGAAAAAGATATGAGAATGGTCTGAAATAATTATATCCATCTCACTTCATCGACTTGAGTGATGCTCTTCACATGTAGGAGGCCAAACAATTCCACTCAACCATCAAAACAAAGACAATACACCAAGAGATATGCCACCTAGAACAAACAAGTGACAGCCCCTCCTAGGATGACAACCTCAAATAATCAGCATTGGAACCACCCTCTTTACATCTACTCACTCCTAATTGTCAACAATTAACCATCTTTGTTAACACGATCCACAAATTCTAATTCTCTTCTCTAAATCTTAATGTATTGTTCTCACCCTCTTTAGAAAAAAATAAATTTGGTCGATAGGTGACCTTTATTTGGCCACACTTATTACATTCCTTACCTCTTTATTTATTTATTCCCAAGGCTTACCTCTTTTTATTTTTATTTTATAATATTGTCTCTTTCTAGGATATCACCAAAGGTATTGTGCAGGATGAAACTACGACCTATAATCCTTGTACCTCATAAATTGCTGGATAATTTTTTTAAATGACACTTAACCAATACCACACCTGCTTTGCCCCGTATTCCTTGAGACAGACGGGCACAACCAATACATTGTGTGGCTGTGAAGGTTCTGCATCTAATACCTATATTTCAAATTCTCATATCATCGATTAACATTTTAGTGTTGGCATCGAATCAACACACCGAGCAAAATCTGAGTGGCGTGCAGAAAGACAAGTATGATGCCATTTATTCAAGGCCGTGTAGTATCTATGACCTTAGCTACTGAAAATCACAATGGATAACATACAATTCCCTGGGAAAAGGCCTAATCGAGAGGTCTACCAATTGAATAGTGTATCAACAATGGACCAATAGTATAAAAATCTAATAGAGGTCTTCCGTTGTCATAGTTCTTTATTTATTTTTGAGGAGGGTGGGGAATCATAAGAATGAATTAACCTACAAGCTAATACAAGATGTAAAAGGCCTACAACATGAGCATAGAAAAATGGACCATATCAATCAAAACCCTAATAAATCTGGCGATGAATCACAAGAAATACTACTAGTAATTAAAGACAAATTAGTAGAAAAAGTATACCAGAAAAGAATGGGTAACTGGGAGGGTCTAATTTGAGGAATAAGCGAGCTTCTTGTCCCGTCTTTCCATGGCCACATCCCACATGTCGTTGCCTATGTGCTTAGGCTGTAATGTCTCATTCCGTGTACAACAACGACGACTAAATAAGAATAAATAACCAATTTTTTGGCCACAAATTTACCAAAAAAAAAAAAAAGGCACTTTGGAAAAATGGGTTGGATGAAAAAAAGAGTGAGAAGTGATGAAATTGTTAAGAAATAGTAAAAGACTAATTACACGGCCATAAGCGGCTTTGTGAATGTGGTACTGACCATTGCCCATAACACAGAGCATCCCTGCTATGATCCCCAATGGCAGTACTGCTTCCAACCACACCAACGCCATCTCTCTCTCTCTCTAATCACAAACAAGCTGGTGTTTCTGAGTTCCTCCCTATACTCCTAAATGTTTAACTGTTGAGTCGTAGACCTTGATCGACTAATCTCCAAACCCTTGACATGACAGACTGACCCCATTACCCATAAATGTCATAATGCCATCTTTTTGTTTTCCAATTTGATTACATTCTTACAAGACGACCAGATGTGTTTTCAGTCATTTTATTACTATTATTGATTGTAAAATGAAATTTCCAGAAATGTTTGGGGGAACACATTCAATTTAGAAACAAACACTCCCTCTCTCCTAAAATAAGATCAATTCTCCTAGATTTATCCGTTCTAAAATAATTGTCTTATTTTTAAAAGTTAATATTTCCTTTTTAATTTTTTTTATTTTATAATATTATCAGTTTAATCCTTTTTTTTTTTTTTTTTTATCCCCAATTTAAGCCTTTTGAAAAGTAAAATATCACATCACTAATGGTGATATCAACTCATTAAGAAAAAAATTTAGTAATTCATTCACTACTAGTATACTAATACAATAAAATCTTTATCTTACAAAGTTAGATTCCAAAAGAGAACAATTAAAATAGGACAGAAAAAGTATATTGCAACAACTTTTTAATTGTGTTGATTATTTTTTTTAGAGGGATTATAATTTTTAACCAACATTTTCAAGCTTGCTAAGGATAGTATTGTATTCTAAGTAAATATATATATATTTTTCTGAAAGGTATTCTAAGCAAATATTAAGTATATGACATTAGCAGATAAAAGTGTTTGGTTTTATAATAAGGTACTCAGATCTAAACCAAAGGATAATTATATTTAAAAATCCTTACTATTTAGACAATCTACATTATTACTCCAAAATTTAAACTTCCAACCTGAAACTTCTAATGTGATATAAGAGTTTTGTCATTAAGGTAAGTTATTTTTAAAAAGTACTTTATCAAATAAACTTTTGATTTATTGTATTCCTCCATTCTTTTACTGAAAAAAAAAAAGGTTTTGAAAGATAACCAAATAAACTTTACTTGCCAAATGAAAATTCAAGGGATATCAATAATTGTTGATGAAGGGTACGTAGAGGAAGAAAACAAGGAATGGAAAGGTTCCTAAATTCCTGAGCCATCTAATACAACGTGTGTATTAGGTAATCACTAAACACATTAGGTATGTGTCATGAAATGGATATTATTATATAGGAGTAACAACAACAGCTTGCTGCATATGAGCTGGCACACCCACCGTGGGAGCTTCCCTGGCTCTTTCATAGCCGCATTACGAAGCGTTAAATATAGCATTTTAGTTGTTGTACTCCAATTCGTTTTTTTTTTTTAGCCAAACATGGCATTTACACGATTCCACTGAAACGACGTCGCTGGAGAAACATCTGGAGCCGGGTAAACGGCGCCGTGCCATTAGTAATGTCGGCCACTCTGTCAGTCCAGCTAAGACTCCGTTGGCGACATCAATTGCCATTGGCCGCATGCTCCAGTGGGACCCATTTTGGACTGCTGCTTACCAGATCGCTGCATGCATCACACGTGCACAGCTCATTCTCAGGACTCCTAATCTGAGTGCGCACACAAACACCCCCTACACCAACTACTACTGGAATTTTACCTCCTTCCACCTCTCTCTCCGCCGTAAATTGCTCTTTCCATCACTGCTGCAGTAAAGCCCTTTCACTTTTCATCTGTACTATATATCTCAAGCCCCCACCACCACTATTTACGTGAATTTTCTCTCCCGTGAAAAGGATATTATCACTTTCTAGCTGCTTCTACTACTACTACACACTGTGTAGATATTTTTGGTATTTGACGGGAAAAGAAGGAAAAATAACCAACCCCAGTTCAAAACTCATTTTTAATCTTCAATTTCGTTTCTGTATGCAAAACAACGGGGCCGTCTGGGTGAAATATTCTATATATATAATAATTATTATTATTATTATAGATATATTTATAAGCAAAAAACATAGATTTGCCTTCCTTTCTGCAAATTTTGCAGACCTTTCTGGTCTCAAGTCTCGACCTTCCTTTTATCACAAAAACCCTTTTGCTTCTGTCCCTTCTCGCTCCGTTTCGTATATAAAAACCCTTTACCATTCCGTTGATCACTTGTCATCCAACCAAAAAGCCATGTCAGGTCTGTATAATTCCAACTTTTCGCCTGCAAGAGCTGTTTCTCCACAAATTAGAGGTACCCCAGATGTTGACAGGTACTGTATATCTAACAAACTATATGGCTAGTCAATTTTCAATCTGGGTATTTTTTTTTTTTTAGTCTTTTTGAATTGTTATTTGGTTTTGATCGATGTGGTTTTGTTATTTGTTATTTGTTTTTCGCTAGTAATCACTACTTGTCAGAGCTGTTGGCGGAGCATCAGAAGCTTGGACCTTTCATACAAGTCCTTCCGATATGTAGTAAACTCTTGAATCAAGGTCAGTCTCCAACTGGGTATTCTCTTTCTCATTTTTGGATCTAGGTTTTCTGGGTTTTTTGCGGGTTTTAACTGCATTTCTGGCCCTACGACTCTGTCTGTTTTTTTATTTATTTATATTTTTTTATCACAAGTACAATTTAGATCCGCCTGTATTGGCGTTAACTTTTATGTACCTTGGCTGATATGGTTTCTGCTGTTCTTCATTGTCATTTTATAATTAACCTGCATTTATTTACTTTATCTACCCCTATCCCCCATCAATCCCATTAGGTTTGTGTCTAGAGCTTAACTCAATCACATATCTGATTTTAGTTTTTTGAGGGGGCATTTCGTTTGTTTGTGGAAATGAAGTCATTTATTGTGTTTCTCATAGCACCTGAAGTACTTTTGTTGGTTCTGTGTGAATTTATGATGAAGTGATGATGAGTAAACCTGGTCGTTCGCTAAAATACTGGATTGAATTATTTTCAATCTGAAAAATAGTTGACGAATGGATAATTTGCTTTTGAAACAGAAAATGTATACGCATTGTGTTCCATGTTTAGCAAAATTATTTTGATTTAATTTCCGTGAGAATGCAAAGTAATTCTTTCTCTTGGTGATAAATATATTTGAGTTTTATTGTATAATTAGTTGTTTGGTTAGTTTTGGTGGATTAGGAGGCAACTACTTCATTCAATATAATTTGTGACTCGGGAGGGATTTCCAACTACTTAATGGCCATATTTTATCGTTTTTATACTTAGAGTTGGCCCCAGTAGCAATACTAAATTTTGATATTTTGCTAGGAATAAATTTGAGATAGTGGAACAATTTTAAAGAACTGATCTTTTAATTGTGTTAGTTTGAATTGAAAATATATGTTTGTTCTAAATTGTGTGTTTGGTAAGCTATGGTGCTTAATGATAATTTTGTCCCCCCACCCGTGCTTTAAAACTTTTGGCCTGTGGGTTTCAGAAATTTTGAATAGATTCATTTGTCAACAAAACAGCTGGTGCGAAATCCAGAAAAGATAAGTAGAAATTGAGCTAATGTAGATGACAAATAATTAATAGGCTTGGATACTTTGGAGTTTTGACTGGTGTTATAGATAGCATCCTTTCATCTTAATTAACTAAAAGGGGCTCCAAGTAGAGCTGTGGCAAATTTATTTATTTATTTATTATTATTATTATTTTTTTGATAAGTAAGAATTTTATAAAAAACGCTTTGAACTACTAGCTTGCTTTTCCTGACCAGTGACCTGAGTTTGGGGTGTTAAAATTTGTGAATTAGTTAAGCTTCCCTTGATTCTTAATCATAAATTTGAGCAACAGTGTTACATTGGGTTCATAGATTGCAGGTAAATGCATTGCTATCTTATCTTTGTGGTTCTCAGTTGACATGAGCTTTTAAATAACATCCGTTTTTCTTGATTATAGCCCTTACTCTTTCTCTTCTTTTCTTCTTGTTCGTCTTGCATTGCTCTTCATGTCTCCACATTTTTGTATCAATGACTGAATCTTGTAATGAAAATAGTTTCAGCCTCATTTTCCTCTTCTTCTTTTCTTTTCTTTTATTTTGCTGAGGCTTACATTTAATTCTTTTATTTTTTCAGAGATTTTACGGGTCTCAGGGATGTTGCCCAACCAAGGTCTTGGTGAACTTGACAGACTAAGACATAGAAGCCCCAGTCCGATGGCTTCTTCAAATCTTATGCCAAATGTTGCTGGAACAGGGTTCGGTGGCTGGAATGGCCTTCCTCAGGAGGTAATGGTTCCCACCTTTAGTTATAATCACATTAAATGTCCATCCTTTTATTATGTAATTGGTAATATGTAGTTGGATACCTAATTGTATTCTTCATGTCAATGATATTTACTCGCTTTTAGTCCTGCAAAGTTTGATTTTTGTCTGCTCCGGACCAGATATTAGTTAATGAGATGAAAAAACGTTCTTCTATTTTACTAGTATATATACCAATCGATGGCCCTTTAATGAGGTGAAAAGATAGTATTCATGTTAAAAGGTTTGACTTTTTCTTTTTTTCATAACCTACAACAACTTCATACCCATGACTTCCTCGCCCATCTGTCTAATATGTGATTGTTTTGAGAATCAGAGTGCTGATCTTCTTCAATTTGAAACACATTTTAGGCAATTCAAATTTTAAAAATAAGACGAGCACTGAAATTCTTCTGCTTGTTTTCATACATATTCCACAGAGGCAACTTTGAGATACATGTGATATATATTTTCTTTCTGAAATACGTGGTGTTGAAGATGTCTTACTTGATATTAAAAATTGTGGAATGTCTGTGTGAAGACTTTATTTTAGGGCTGATCATGTATTAATATACATAAAAGGGGGACATGATCCAAGTGCAGAGGACAGCAGGATTTATTGCCTGCAACATAATACATTCTAAATATCTTGAGTCGAGCAGAAAGTTGGAGACACATTTTAGCCTTCTTAATGTTGGGTAGGTAGGTGGAGCCTATAGCTGCTGATATCACTAATCGCTTGACAGTTCACTGAACCATCGAATCCATTAGTAGGTAGTTGCAAGTTCTTTTCAACTGCTAGTTGATGCTTTACCAAAATAAAAAGTATTTATCAAAAAAAAAAAAAAATGCTAGTTGATGCTCAATATCAGAACACTACGCCATTAGGCTTCAGTAGTAGCTGCCGTCTGCCAAGGAGCCAAGCAAGATGTTGCAGGCTTGCAGCAATAGGTGGAGAACTTTTGATAGGGAATTGTGAACACCCAAAAACACCTGCATATCCATCCTTCCTATGCAGCAAGTAACAAAATTGTGTACATAGGTCACAGAATAATTAATATGCATCTGAATGCTGAGCAATTTTGTTTCAATTTTCAACAAAATCTGGCATCTATATTCAACACACTGGAAATGATATTTGTTGCTGGATTATCTTTTTCTTTTCATTTTGTTCCCAGGTTCTTTATTTATTTATCTATCTATTTGAAATTATGTTTTGAAGTAATGCTAACTCAGAACTCAAGTCTATTTTCTTGATGTATATTGTTGGTGGAAGGAAATAGCATGGGGTGGTATGGCATGGGGTGGTACAGCAAATGTCTGGTTGGAGTGATTAAATTTAAAATGTTATATATATTTTGGTAGAGTTGTATCTAATCATTTGAATTTGTTGTAAAGTAATTGACAGCACTAAAAATTTGATAAAGGTTTGTTCTTTGGTTATTCTTTAGTTAACATTTCAAGGAATTTGATCTTGAAAAGATTTATTGAACATAGAATGATCAATATTCCAAGTACATAGGGAGTAAGTTCTGTGACCAATCACAATTTGATGATTTCAGCCATTTGAACTATGTCTAGTGATTGGACACTGTTAATACATTCTCAAAAGCCTCATAAAAATTATGCAAACCAATTGGTTAAAACTCATCTACTCTTGCTGGTTTTTTGTGTACTTCATCTACTGTACAGGACTTTTCTTGGTAGATCTCTTTTCATATTTTATGTCATAATGGTTAGATGCTGGTGGTAGTCTGTATGTAAATTTCTTCAAGGAGCCAGACGTTATCTAACTTGTGAGGAAGCCAAGAGCTCTTGGCATTGAGATAAAAGAATTGTATGGAAAATAAGGGGACTGAAATTACTTTTCCACTCATCAATTTTTAAAAATAATGATAAAAAAGAATCGAAGGTTCCTAGAGGAGTATTAACAAATAAATTTGTTTTGTCATTTTTCATCATTCTTTGCTGATGAAATATCCTTTTCCCCTGTTGTCTCCAATGCGGTTGCGAGTTGGTGACATATCTTTGTAAGTTTTATATGTAGTAAATCAGCAGGTCTGTTGGGAATGGGTGAGAAGTTGAACACATGCCAATGGTCCTGGTATATATGACCCCATAACTCCATCATGCACAGAAAGGTCCATGGTTTCATTGAAAGTACAAGGATAAGTTGTAGGGTGAATATTTTTTCTTGAGTTGTGTCCTAACTCCTAATCCTGTACTTTATCTGCCAAACTAGCAAACTACATTTTTCTGGGATTTTCATGAGCTCCAAATATTATTTGATGTTCTTGTACCTGATTGCCACCCATTGAAGTCTATATATAATGCTAAAAAAGATTGAAAGAGTGTTTGGCTGGCCAAGTGACCTGAATGTGGGGTAGTTGCAACTGTTGGATGTAACATTAATGAGAAACCTTGAGTTCTTACTCGTGGTGCAAGAATTAGAAATCTGGGTGTTATTCATTATGATCGTTTACTTTAAGTGTGAATTAGACACTCTAGATGCCTAGTAGATAATGAAAATATAATCTTGTGGGATAGAAAATCATGAAAGGTAAGAATTATGACCTTTGACGAGGGCTTTTATAGTAGCCATTTTGCATGCTTGCTGTGCATCTGCACTTGCTGTTCTTTTGGTTGCATGGAAGGTTTCAAGTAGTTTTTGGGGTTCCGAATTAGTTGATTCTGTTTTATGGTTAATACTGTACCCTTTGTTTGTTCCTTTGGGTGATTATTCTGCTTGCTACAGAATTGCACAGTTTCTTGTGTATCTAAAAGAACTTTTTTATTTTATTTTTTATCCTTAGCTTCTTCTTTTTCAAAAAATAAAGATTTGTAACACTAAGAATCAATTACATGACAGAGATTAAGTGGACCCACTGGAATGACGATGGACTGGCAAGGGGCACCGGCAAGTCCTACTTCATACACTGTGAAGAGGATATTGCGCTTAGAAATTCCAGTAGATACTTATCCAAATGTAAGATTTCTAGTGTGTTACTCAAAGTTTGATTGGTTAATGTCACTCATGCTTCGTTCTAGTAAAAGCAAAGGCTTAACTGAGCTTATTAACTTCTTTGGTTATTAGTTCAATTTTGTTGGAAGGCTTCTGGGACCTAGAGGCAATTCATTGAAGCGGGTTGAGGCTACTACAGGATGCCGTGTATACATTAGAGGAAAAGGATCGATAAAGGACCCAGACAAGGTATGACATATTATTTTTCTCTTCTGATTCTACTAGATAGTATTATATCTATATCATGGTTCTGTCAAAACCGAGAAGAGAGCATGATATTGTGGCAAATCCATTAAAATTATTTCCAGTGATATTGGTTATAGTATGTGAGCTTAATTATATATTTATGATTCCAATCTGAAGGAAGAAAAGCTTCGAGGAAGACCAGGCTATGAGCACCTGAATGAGCCACTCCACATCTTAATCGAGGCTGATTTACCTGCCAATGTTGTTGATATAAGACTCAGACAGGCACAGGAAATTATAGAAGAATTGCTCAAACCAGTGGTATTTATCTCAAACCTAATGGTTTCTCTTGTTTTTTAATTTAATTTTATTTATTTAAACATCAATTTGATTTCTCAATTTGCAAAGAATGCCACACAACTACTATTTTAAATTTTTAGTTGAACTAAATTTTTTTAAGCAGAAGGAAGATGTCGCAGAAAGCTGAAGCATCCATTTAGTAGACCATCAGGTCGTAAACTATTTAGGTGGTGGTAACATTGTGGTATATATGATAAAGCTTTAAATAAGTTGATCCCTCTGCTTGACAAGTCTTTACCATAGGTTCTCTTTGAAGTATTTTAAAGAGAGTGGATTTGGTTTTACCTTAACAGGTTTCACCTTTTTATGAGCCTTAGGATCATAGGAGGGTTTATACTCCTAAAAATTCTGGTATTTGGGGGCAGCAACTCAACTCTTCTTGCCTTGAAAAAAGGGTAGCAACTCAAAAAGGAAGTAGCTACCATTATTTTCTTGGGAGAGGTTAAGAAGGGTCACATTGACTTATTTGTGTGTGTGAGAGAGACTTACTGACTTTGGGGGTTTGAACATTCAATTAAACATTCTATGCTTTAGAGACTAGAATTTTGTGCGTGTGAGAGAGACTTATTCTTCCATATGCCAATAGATTTTTTTTGTGGCATTTAGAGGTGGTTGATGCATGGCAAAAACACCAGACCTATATTTTCCAGTTTGCAATGATTGTCTTGATTTTTTATTTTTTATTTCTTATTTTATCTTAATCTTTCCGTGCGCAGGATGAGTCCCAGGATTTCATCAAGAGGCAGCAATTGCGAGAACTAGCTATGCTTAATTCAAATTTCAGAGAAGAGAGCCCTGGTCCAAGTGGTAGCGTATCGCCTTTCAATACCAGTGGAATGAAACGTGCAAAAACCGGACGTTAAGACATGAATCCTTACTCAGTGTCCAAACTGCTGGTATCTGCTCTGGTTCGGAGAATCATGCTTGAGTATACCTCCCAATACACCTCAATTGCGCACAGCTACCTCAAAAGGAAGTAGGAAAAATGTCTAACAGTTCTTGCGGGTGAGCTTTATGGTTATCTTTTCTTTTTGTTTTATTTTAGACAACAGGGAACAAAATTGAAGGGAACTCCCAAAAAAAGGAAAAAAAGAAAAAAATGAAGAACACAAATGTTTTTTTCTTTAATTTATATATATAGTTGGATTTTGGGTTTAGGTTTGGTGGTGTCATAACATGTAAACTTCATTCATTGGATTTATTCTTGTGTTAGTAAACCTTGAGTAGTGTGGAATATATTGTTATTGGTGCAGCTGAAGGATTGAGCAAATTTATTAGATTTCTAGGTTTGGTGTTCTATAATCTGTGACATCTTTCACATTATATTTAAAATATTCCATTGAATGTTTTGAGAGAAGAAGGTGATATTGGAGCTCCAGGAAAAGCTTGAGGCACTTGACTTCTTCAATGTATATTATAAGAAGCGGAGAGTCCAAGGCTTTTTCAGGAATAAGCATTGGTACGGTTCATAATGTCAAATGTAGGCATTTTTGGGGCTGCTTCTTTGATCTTACTCTACTGCCTGTATTCCTCGCAACAAGAACCATTGGAACTTTTTTGTTCTGCCTATACTTATTCAGGAATATCAAATAGCTTTAGTTGTTTTTATTATTATTATTATTATTATTACTATATAATAAATTATTTTATATTATTATGTCTTCTCTTTTGATTGTCGTGTTGGAGCACAAAAAGACTAGTAAACTATTTTAAATTAAAATGATTGAATAAAAAATAATATAGAGGCCGTCCTCCTAACAATAGCCAGACAATATTTGGTAAGATTGTTTTGACATGTACGTTGATTACTCGGTTAAAATCATAGCAAGGCATCTTAATCTGTTGGTCATAGACAATGGTTCTCCTAATATTGGAGACGTGGCCTTTGGTTTTCTCCACTCTGGTTCTAGGCTCCATTTTGAATTGAATTGGCGCGCACACTGTGTTCTTAGTGTGTGTATATATATATATATATATATATATATTTGGATTGGTAAGTTTATATGGTCTGTGTCTAAAATATATAAGTTTGTTGTCTTGTTTTCATTATTCATAATTTCTCCCAAATCTATCATTTCGAGTGAATCTTACCATCTATAATACTAGACTCAATTTTACATAGGATAATTGCTTAATTTTAAAAAATATGCGGACTCATTTTTAATTAGTATATGTAAAATATACCGTTTAAGATATAAAAATAATAATACATTAATAGTTCATCATACACAATTTGATTACAAGACTATCCAAATCCATTAGTCATGCCGAATTTTACCCATACCGAGTACTTGACCAATTTGAAAATTTGTTATATGATTTTGTTTCTGACAATCTCTTGATGGCTTACACTCATATTTGGAGCTTCTTACTTCCATAACTTTAACACCCCCAGCTATTTATTAGCAAACTCAGGATTCTCTACATCAAATATTTACAGTTTTACAAAACTCTCTACTATCATAGAATCTTCTATACCCCACAAATGCCATCCAATATTTGTACACTCTACTATCATAGAATCTTCTATACTCCACAAATATCTACAAGCTATCCAATAGAACTTTTACTTTGTGGAAGACACTGGAACTCCACTTTTCTCACGTCATGCAAACGCAATGTAAAGGCCTTGGAGTGCTTGCATGACACGGTTATCACCTATGTAGCATACCTCTCCGCAAATAGGCGGATGTGACAAGTTGCTCCAATAATACTGAGCGCCTATGTAGCATAACCTCGCCGCAAATAGGCGGGCGTGAAAAATTGCTCCAATAACACACACAGAACTGAAAGGCAGTATAGGAAAAGTAAATGCATACCAACTATGTACTTAAACCATCAATAATCTTCATGGTTTTCTCAACTTTTGAGATAACTCAACTGACATTTTTTTCTTTTCTTTTTTAAATTATATATTCTGGAACTTATTTGTACCTTTTTTATTCACGCAATCATTTTACATTGTTTGTGAAAAATTGAATCTTTACGAAGTTTGCACCTTGTTAATCACTAACAAAGTCTCTCATACAGGTAGGAAATAAATTAAGAAACCAGATAGAAGGAGATGGAATAGTCAATAATTATTAATAAATAGCAGTCACAATAATTATTCGTAAAGATTCAATTTTTCACAAACAATGTAAAAATATAAATAAAAATAAAAGATAATATTTTACCTGAAAAAAAATATATATATATTTTACCTTCGATTTTGATCAAACAGATTATGAAGAACCACGTGGGGTACGGACTAAGATGCAAGCTGCGGCAACGCATACCAACAACCACAAGAAATTGAAGGAAGATCGATTCAATTTGATAATAATCTTTCAGCACATGTGCTGTCTGAATTAAAGCTCTTTGCACCCTGTAGAGGGATGGTAAAGAAACACAAATGTACTGCCGTTGGGTAAACAAATGTTATGTGCAAACAAAAATAAACCTCTATGGCAAGAGTACAATAAATTTCCAGCATAATTCTTTCCTTAATCCCGATTTCACAAAAAAAAATCTATACTACAAGCGCTTTTATAGGAGTCCTCTTTCCATCGATTCGTATATGATCTTGGGTGCTTTTGGCATAGCTCTCCCAACTGTATTCACATATCTAACCGCACCATGCATGGTATCTGACATTATCATCTGACAGCCTCTGGTGCAGAGTTGCAATATGGTGTGTGCAAGCAAACCAACTTAGTGCTCATTAGGCAAACACTAGCAAACCCCACGCCCATCATGAGCCCAAAGCTGCTCTTCCGCGTATCCAAACTTACAGCTCTCCTAACTATGGCCCAAAAACATGGCAGTAGCCCGCCACATGCAAACACCATCAGGTGGTCAAGACCGCTATAATCAATTCCACCCAGTATCGCTGCAATTGCAGATGATGGGCCCACAAATCCAATCAGCACAGAGGCTGCAAGGGACCCATGCCAGCTGTTAGTTGCACCGAAGATGCAGCTAGCCACGGCAGCTCCCCTTGGGATTCCATGCAGAGCGACTGGAACAACCATGTGTTGACCAAAACCATAAGCTTTAGGTGCGGCCACCCCTAATGCAAGCCCCTCAGCCACAGCATGAAGAGCAACTGCCATACATGACAAGAATGACAGAAGAGTGGGGGTGCTCATGGAGAAGCCTGTCACTGCAGATATGGTACTTGCGGAATTCTTCCTGCGACCTGCAAGCCTCAAAACACTGGAAGCTGAAATATGAACGAATGCAGATCCCATGGCAAGCAGCAACATGAGGGGGAAAAATCCAATCTTTGAGGACACAAGTAGCTGTAGTGGTCGCCAGGCACCAAGGACAAAAGCAATGCCAGAAGCTACACCAGCAAGAAGAGCATGCTGAAGATGGAAAGCAAGAGCAAATGCAACGAGAACAATGCCACCAAATAATGGTCCAAGGCCAAACAGTAATGAAACAAATAAGCCAGAAGCGTCCTCTGAACTGCAATAAAAAGCAATTGTAATAAGTAATGGGGATGGAGGGCAATTACAATTGTGCCACAATCTGTGGAAATTCAACCCCAAATTCTGAGTGGTTAGATCTTCTTTAGGTGCAAGTATATTGGTATTAAAATAATAAATCCAGTCCAGAGCTGAGTAGAGCATCTTGTGAATAATCACTATTACAAGGCTTGACACATTCCATAACGCAGAGAGCTAATCCTCTGGTCTGAGGGGCAATTCATCTTCATGGGAAAACTTTATTCTAATATAATTAAAAAAGCTGAACTCATTAATTGTGTTTCAAGGCCTTAGGCACACACCTTAAAGTCACACTTTTGAGGGATAAATTACACCGGATATGGAATTTCTTGGATTACCCCTAGAGGTCCTTGACCTAAAGTTTGAGCCAAGCCTCATACGCCTTACAAAACAATGGTCTTTTAACCATGTACATATATTACACCCCATCCTCAACACATGTATCACGTATCACAGGAAAGGTAATCATGTAACAAAAGGTAAGTTATGCATGCCAAATGAATGGTGGAAATGTGCCAGTGATAATTTTGTAGAACCACAAGGATTACACACTCAAGAATGTATAACATAATGTCATTAGCCATATGGACACCTTGAGGCAAAAATAAGATGACAAAAAACACATTAAGAGACGAGCTCTTTGTCGCACTTAGAAGGTCAACAATTTGGCATTGAAAACTTACTTGTAGTTATGGCTGAAATTTTGGAACACAACACTCAGAGCTTCCATAAATGCAACAGAAAGTGTAGCTGCAGATGCAACATGAGATGGAGAGGCTTCCTACAAACCAGAAAAATAATCCAGAAGAAACTAGTAAAAGGTTTGGACAGGATGAAGTTGAAATGATCACAAATAGTATGAGAAACTAGAAAAACCATACGGGGTACTTAAGTATGCGGATTTTTTTTTTTTTTTTTTTTTTTAAAAAAAATTTTTACATAGTTAAATACAAAATCTATTTTTTATTTTTGTTAGTGCA
>JAOTQH010000070.1:3940424-3951292 GCA_025631255.1 Cornus kousa | reverse complement strand
GTCGCTGTACATGGTGATCAAGAAAGGGATACCCACCAACTCAGGGGTAGTTTTGTAATTTTACAATAATATTATAAGTTTTAAATTTAACCATCAACTTATAAGGGCAATTTTGTCATGTTATACCGATTTGGGGGCAAGTGTTATTAGTTCAAGGATGTTTAATTTTAGTGGGGGCTTTTTGGACGAAAATGATAGTACAGGGGATTATGTGATTTTCCCCTTTTTTTTTTTTTTTTTTTCCTAGTTGAGACTCACACACACTGCCTTCACTGAGATTTGAACCCCTGACCTTCATTTGGGAAGTTGGTATTTTTTTTTCCCCTATTTTTTTGTTCTTAGTTGAGACTCACACACACCGCCTCCACTGAGGTTTGAACCCCTGACCTCCATTTGGGAAGTTAGTATTTTTTTTCCCTATTTATATTTACTTCTATATCACATTATTATTGAAATATCTTAGAGTTCCTTTTACAAATAACTTTTATTCAATATACTGTAATTATTACATGAAAGATTTTCTTTGTAAAACTATTTCTATCTTTCTATATGTATATATATTTTCGTCCAAGTCATTGTTTCGTTGCTGAACGATAAGTTGACAACACTGTGCAGGTGTTCAATAAAGATGAAGCATATTAAGACTCTCAGGTGTTCAATAAAGATGAGGCATATTAAGATTCTCACAAATATGACAAAGCGAGTGTAAGTTAAAGTTATTATATATAGGTGTTAGTCTACGATAATATCCATTTTTTTAATTAAGAATTAGAGTTAGAATCAAACATTAACACCTCTTTAAATTCTTGAAAATGTTTAATTACTAACACCTTTTTTTTAAATAAAAAAAATAAAAAAATAAAAAACTCTTGTCAAATTATTGTTGTATCGATATTCAATTTATTGTAAGAATTTTTAAAGGTATCTCTTCACTTTTTTTTTTTAATTTGTTGAATTTTGTAAGACATTATTTTGAGTCACGGTTCCCGAAACCGACATTTAAAGTGAGACGGAGGTATTATATATTATCAGTATTTTTCTATTCTTTTTCAAGAGTTGCAAAGAAATGAAACTTTTCTTCTCTTTAAGAGTTGTGTCCAAATGAAACATCCATTCAATAATAATAATAATAATAATTATTATTATTTGTATTTTAAATAAATTTATGAATAGTTGTGTGAGAGAGGTTTGCAAGTCGAAGCACATATACGACTAGCACACATACGATTAAAATTATATGATTACACCTTATAAATTCACACTTCTTTACTATGACACCTTTTCATTACATGCCTCTATAAATATCAAGAGTCATTCAAGAGACGTTTCTAAAACTCCTTGGTTTCAAGGTTTTTCTCTCCTATTTGCTCTCCTTATTTCAATAGCCTGGGCTTTCCCACGCATGGCATTGCAAATCTTCGACTTCTACGTTCTTTTTGCCCCTTTCTGTCTATGTTAAATATTTTTCTTACTTCGGTAATGAATGACCATACAAGATAGAACAGAGTTCAATGTGAATAGAGACTGCAATTTCTTTTTCTTTTAATTTTCACAAGAGTATCTAGGATGAGTCAATTCTGTCAACTGAAAAATAGAGTTTCAATAACTCATAACCTCTGACAAGTGCTGACCAAATTTAAGGATGTAATATTTCATAAGTATTGATTTTCTAAATTACAATTTTTATTTTCATTTTCAATTTTCTTTTCTTGTGTTAGACTTAGCTTGTTTTGAAGCCCTTCAAAAAGATGTTAGTCCTTAATACCATACTAGTAGAGAAATGCACAAGAGAAACTGATCTCCTTGATTGTACGAGGATAATTCTTTATTTTTTTTTATATACAAGTTTAATGCTGACAATGTTCACCCCGATTAGAAACAGGCATAGTTAGGTCTATATCTCTTCAATTTATTTTTTAAATATTATTCTAATTGTTAACTATTTGGTTAAGAGATTGACTTTAGATATTTTATATAAAATAAAACTATATGTCAATTTTACTACTAATTGATTTTTTTTGGCAGATTAAGGCAAAAAACACTAAAATTGACACCCTCATAAATTCTTTACATGAAATTATAATAATATGAGATATCATTAAATTTTAAATTAAAGATATTTTCAAATTGTGAAAATATATTAATTACTAATTACAAACATTTTTAGTGAGAAAAAACTTGTGTTTCTCAATATATACATATCCAGTTTATTGTTATATGGTTTCAACTTTCCAACGGCTAGCCTATGTGTTCAAAAATAAAATCTGGAACTAAAATGCGTCAAGAACAAAAAAACAAAGAAAATAGGATGATGCAAGTTATAAAATGTCTAACAAGAATTAAGTTTTTTCTAAAATAGACATGACTTGATTTTACCTCTTGTTGTGACATTGTTACATATTCTCCATTCTTTTTTATTTTCTTAGTTCGGTAGATTTCCAAATTTCATTCACTTCAAATGTGTATTTCAATATAGATCTTGATTTCATTTGCCTCTTGTTATTTTTTTTCCCATACCATTAGTGATTCACATTTACTTTTTATTTTTTATATTTTTGCATTTTTGCATTTTTACTTATTTATTTATAGATTTTTCATTTACATTGGTATTTTGCTAACTAATACATCTGGTATTTAATTTTTATACATTTTTACTAATATTTTGTTCATTATTTGCTTAAAGAATTTTATATTTTAACACATTTTTAACCTTTTAGGTTTTGAAATTAGATTAAAAGTTTCTTGATATAATTGTAACAAGTTGTAACAGTATGGAATAATTCTTTTCTAATTTTAAATTGAATAATTAATAACAATACTTGTCACCACAATAATTAATAAGCAAAAAATTTAACTATCAGAAAAATGGTGGGAGTTAATCATCTCATGCAATGTACCTAAACCATTATAATAACTAAACCATATCTACATACATTAGGGTAAAATGCAAAAAAAACCCTTGAACTATTGGCATATTGCAACTAACCCTCTAAATTACAAAAAAAAAAATCCTGAACTATGAATTTGTTGCATTTCAGTCCATTCCGGCGACTAATACAACCAAAAAAAAACAAAAAGTCTAATTTACCCTTATTAAAACGATGTAGTTTCGGAAGTTTAAACTGACAAATCAACTTTGACCAAAAGTTGACAGCCTCCTCCATCTCCATGTTCTCTCTTTACCTTGTAAAAGACTACATCATTTTAACTTGACCCTTACAAACTTTTTTTTTTTTCTTTTTCGATGACCACTTGTGCACCCAAATGGGCCAACAACAAGCTATAGAGAGAGAGAGAGAGAAGAAATGGTGGTTCGCGGAAGAACTGCGGCGGGGAGCTCGTTGGCGTGACTGGCGCAGCGATGGGAGACGGCATGACTGGTGCAGTGAATAGCTCAGCTCGGCGGTGGAGTAGCGGCAGCGACGAGCTTGGAGATGGAAAGTGAAGACGGCTGTGAGAATGTTGATGGCGCCGGTGAGACAAATCCAGCGCCTGCAGATCCAGCGGAGACGACTGGTTCAGTTGTGGCTGTGATGAGCTTTACCAAAAGGGAGATGGTTGGGTAGAGCAGCGACAGATGAGATCGATGGAGCAGAGGGTAGAGTAGTAACGATGAACCTTGCCGCCATGAACTTCACGTCGATTTCTCCGTCCCTGCATCGACACCAATAATCAAACCTTCTGTCCAACGCTCCAGATCTACGTCGTTGTTCGTGGCGATAGAGCCCACCGGAAGAGCTTCGGTCGCCGGAGATTCCCAACGCCCTTTGATTCTTCGCCGTCCTTGATAGGCGCGTTCCCACGACGAACGTGGTGTCCGAGGTGTGGTCTGTGGTGAGAATTTGTGAAGGATATGTGGGTTGTGTTGTTGATATATGGTTTCTTTTTAGGATTTTCTTCTTTCTATATCTTTGTGGTCAATCGATGACATCCAGAAAATCAATCTCTCCAATAGTAGGTTCAATTGGGTCCGACAATGTATGCCGTTAACTGATTAAGAACAAACCATTAACGTTTTCTGTTTTTATTGTTTTCATGTGCATGATTTTTTTTTTCCTATTAGATTTTAGAGATAAAGATGGTTTTGTGGATGTAATTTTATGTGTTAATTTTGGTTTTTTTGGGTTCTTGATGAGAATTTGTTGTACAAAAGAAAATCTAATCTCCATTCTGAAACTCTCTATTTCATGAATCTAATTAATCGTGGACGGACCCTTAATAGGGGATGAGAAAGATGAAGTGGAATGGGAAAAAGGAAAGATCAGTTCATGAGTGGATTTTTTTTTTTTCCATTCAGGCAACGCTGGGAAAAAGATCAACAGTACAAGGGTGTGTTTGGGAAGAAGATCAACAGTATAAATGTGTGTTTGGGGTTTATAAAAGGGGTATGGAACTAATGGTTAAAATAAGGGGCATTAGTGTCTTTTCATGGTTATGAGGGCATTATGGTCATTAAAAATATAGTAGGGGTCATGTGACCATCACATGATCAATTTAACGGCAAGACCGACCGGAACAATGGCGGAGGGGGTGATCTGCAACTTTTTTGCATAGTTTAGGAGGTTTCTTGCATTTTTGGAAGTTCAGAGAGTTTCCTCATAGTTCAAGGGGTTTTTTTGCATTTTATCCTAAATTTTAGAATATACTTGCAGTAGAACAAAGTGCACATAAATTGCTTTTTATTTTTATTTTTATTTATAAGTACACATAAATTTCTAATATTCTAAAACATATAATGTGGTTCACTCAAATTTTAGATGGCACAACATGTGATGTTCAGTAAAACCTAAATCATAATATTGCAACAAATAGAAAGTATTATTGTAAATAAATAGAAAGGGGAAGAAGAAGAAGAAGAAGGAAGCACACCTTAAGGTGACATTTGCTGGAGGATTAAGATCTCCTAAAATGTTTGAAAATGAATTATTCCGAAGATCACTGCATTCATGAAGTGCATGAAAGGTAAATCAGCAAGACAGCCATTTCACATAAAGCCAAATATATGTATGAAATAAGTTCTCCATGAAAGGTAAAACTATTTTATTTGAGAGAATGACAATTGTTTTCTTCTTTGAGGTCTTACACTAAAAGTCTAGCGGTTCCACTGAAGGACATGTTCTGCCAGATGTTTGTGGGGACAGAACCAATCAAAAGATTATTCTGAAGTGATCTGTAATAAACAATCATTTACAGCATCTTATCAAATATGAACCAGAATGGTATTCCAAATTACTGAAACTGCTATCACTATCTATGCAGTTCAAAAGCACATACAATGTTCAAGAGCATTAAATTTAAACTATTCCATAACTTGTTACCATGTAATTTTAACTGCATAATAGGAAAAGAATTCTGCAAAGAAGCATGAAGATTCTCACAGTTTCTGGAGAGAAGGAAGATCTGAGAAACTTTCGGGAATAGATCCATTAAGATGGTTATTTGACAGATCTCTGCATAAGACATTGTCAAGAAAGTAAAATGTTACATATAGCATTTGATGTTTTATTTTCTAAAAATTGAAGCAACAAGAAGAGAAATAGTAATGCCTAGAAATGGCTACAAATGAGTATCTATTTATACAGTCAACAACTGGAAAATCTATGAGCCCATTAACATACATAGTTGTCATATTATTGGAAAGCTTATTTGATGGTATGGATCCAGTGAGTTGATTCTGGCTGAGATCTCTGTAACAATAATCCATAACCAATTAGATGCAGTATCATCCAAAGAAGATGATAGAATTAATGCACTGAACTGACGAGTATATGCTGCCTTCGGAAAATAATATTAGAAAACTCAAATGGATGCCGAACAATGCTCAAACCTACATATAGCTAAGATTTGCTATACTGCTGAGATCAGGTACAGCTCCCTGCAAGCTGCAATTTCTAAGACTTCTGCCAAATCAAAGAGAAAGAAATAGCATAAGCACTCCTTTTTTGGATAGACTATAGTAAAACACAGTTTACACTTTACATCTTCTCTATTTTGTATAATTACACTTTGAATAGACATCAAAGTAAAGTATACTAATCCAGATGGACAAACTTCTATTTTATCCTTTTGTAGTTTTCTATTTTAAACCCTAAAAATGCTGCAACTTTGTTTCGTGTTTCTGTAGTGTTTTCCGAATGCTTTAAAAGTTTAGCAAACCGACTCATACCCCTTCCATGTAACTGTCAACAATAGCCGAGATAAGGAGAAACATAAATATAGCTAAGAACAAGCTTATGCCACCTGGGTAAGAATGGTTAAGTGTTTATTTATTTTTTATTATTATTAGTATTAGTATTATTATTATTATTATTTATTTATTTATTATTTATTATTTTTATTTTTATTTTATTTTCCCGTGAATAAGAATGGTTTCATGTTGCCTAAGCCATTTCATTTTGGAAACACCCAAACCATGAAACAAGAATCAATCTTAGTTTCATACAATTATTTAAGGTATGAAGTTTCATGAACTTTCGTGTTCTTGTTTCATTTTCCCTTTCCAATTTGATATAGAGTATGCCGAAGATGTCTTTTTTTCTTTCTCTACAGTCACCTGAACATCCTAAGAAATCCAAGTCGAGAAGCAGCTTCAGTGGGATCCCCCCCCCCCAATTTGTCAGCCTGTGGGTGTGTTTTGCCGTGTTGATTGAGTCTTTAATTTGGATTTTGTGTGCTGCTTTAAAATTTGGTTTACAGGTAGCTTCTTAAGTTCTAACTGGTGGTTTTTGTCTAAGCACGTTATTTTAAAAGTCAATAGTTTTTAAGTGAGTCACGTTATTACTGCAGGACAATTTTGTCACTTTAACCTTTCTCTTTTGCCAGACAGATACAATGTTTTTGGTTTAGAAATACATAAAGAAGGACCCGTTCCCCTTATCAAGGGGCCTGGATCCCAAAACAATAAAAAAGCAAAAGAAAAAACTAGAGTGGAACACTGAATTCAAAAGTATTCATATGGTTACGAGTTCCTCCAGAGTCTGTACACATTAGCATGCAAGTAGAGCAGCAAAAGAGAAGCAACTCACAGTATTAGTAAAGAAGCTTATTTCACTGGTTGGCCAGCAGACTTTAACCCTATAACAGTAGGTTTTGTCATGACCCGCCCACACCATGCAAATATTTTCCGTTTTGCATTCTCTCCTCTTGTGCTCATGGTTTTCCTCTCCTCCTAGGAGATGTGGAACGTCACAGGTATCGATTCTACTATCAACATTATGAACAAATTTTATTTCGCTTAAAATACTACTCCACCATGCCACCCAATTAAACCTGATCGATTACTTGGTAGCATTAAGCGTTGGAATATGATCTGCGCTAAAATATTGGAGAATTTAAACTGCGGTCCAATGATGTCCATCAGCAGGTTGACTGCAAATTCTTCTCGGATCATAAATCTAATACATGAGAGTTGAGAGAGCATGTATGCATGACAAAAGATGGATTGGGCACTAGGAAAATTTTTAATCACCAATGCATATAGATCCTAAAAGACCTTACAAGATCAGGTATCAAATTGTATAAATCCAAATATGATGCTTCTGCAATGTGAACATCTTTTTCTAATGTTTCAAGTTGGTTCATGGGATCTGAACTGATGTCTGCTCCATGATGGACCCAAGTTACCATAAGCCCCAAATGCAAATCACAATGTACAAATTAATTATAAAATTTTTATTATCCGAACTAATTTATCAAATTATCAAAAGTACAACCGAGCTTTTAACTTGCTAATTTTCAAAATGACTTGAGATTCCTGTGCCTGATATTAATGCATATTTCTTCACTGATAAGAATGTAAAAAGAATTACTTATCAAAAAAAACAGAATGTAAAAAGAATTAAAAAAACAGACACCCTTTAAATAGCACTTACAATTTTACTAATCTGGACAGCTTTCCATAAGAAGATGGAATCTCCGCCTCACTGAAATTGTTGTTATCTAGTTGACTGCAAGAAGAAAAGAGAAAAGTGTTAACACAAACTAATTGTAAAGTTATAACTCTGGAAATAATGCTGGGCAGAGGATAGGAGCAGTCTATGGACATGAAAAAGACCTCAATGAAACCACTTGCCCCAAATTGGAATATGAAACAGGCCACTAGGAAATAACTCTGAGAATTGATTAAGTCAAACATAGGTTCATATAACACAATTGCAACAGGCGACACACTGAGGCAGACAACCCAGGGACGGGAACATTCAGAATGTGCAATGTCATATACTGATTTAAAATTACAAAATCGCATTTAATAACTAAGTAAATGGTTTATCACTAATAGTCGATAGACTCGCTCAATTTGGGTAAATGAATGGATTCAAGTAAAATATTGTTTATTCAACATGAATCCCGAAACTCAAGAGAACTGCAATCCTTCTGTAGTTAAATCCTTGAAGACATGAATTTCAAAATAACTCCTTCCACATTGTTATTTGGAATCTATACATATGAAGCTCTCAAATCTATATACCTATAATATTAAAACTTAAAGTTAAATTACTCACTCTAGATTTATGCCAATCATTCAAATGAATGAACATAAATCCATTCATATCAAATCCTTTGATCCAAGAGTAGCCTGAATGGCTAACATTCTATAGTGTACCTAAATTTAATGCATCAATATAAAGATAATTATATGATGGAAAGTAAAAATAAAAACATTATTCAAACTATTTTTTTTTTAATTGGTAAAACCATATATTGGAAGCTCCAAGAAAGACTCACAATGGCCTTTGGTATTAATTTCAACACTAATTTTGTGTTAGATTTAAATAAAAAATCTTAAAAATTACAAAATATATATATATATATATATTTTTTATCAAAGACATTACGTTTAGTGTGAAAGGTATGACTATGAAAAGAGGAAGCCAATCTACCAACCCTTTCATAAAGTATTCAACCAAGTTCAATAGCTACCAAATGGGACCCCATCACATCAATGGGTTATAAAATATCATATTACTTTTTTTTTTTTTTTTTTTTTTTAATTTTAATTTTTATTTGGTACTCACACACTTGTCTCTTCTGAAAACTTGAACCCCTAACCTCCTTTGAAAAGTAAGAACCTAATACCGTTAGACCACTAGCCCGTTGTGAATATCATATCATGGTACTTATAAACAATACTAATCAAACAGCCGTGTTGTTAAATCATGGATCTTTGTATTTCGAAAGGAAAACGGATAAAGATGATAGGAAAGCTCTCAATTCAAAACTCAAATTTCAATTTCATTTCTTAGCTTTGGAGGGTGGATCTTGTGAGTATGAACAGGTTGAGTGAGACTGTCTGAGATGTTACTTGTTGGGGTAAGAAAAGTGAAAGAATGAAAACAAAATGGAATTTTCATACCACACCCTGTAACGGCTGTTACGGCTCTGTAAATACTGTTACGTACCTATTACGATCTATTAAGACATGTTATTGCACCATTAGGGGCTATTAGAATTGTGAATTTGTCACAGTTTAAAATTTTGATTTCTCAAGTTGCCTCTAAATAATTGGGAAAAAGACTTTGTTGACTTGCATATTGAGCTTAGATGTAACATGCAATTCAATTTTATCTTATCGATGAGGCAATCACAACTTTTGCACAACATTGAAAATATTGAGTTGTGCAGAAATTTCAAATCATCTCAACTCAGTTAGATGTCCAATTCAGTAAGCATCATGAGTAGCCTCTTCGGCCCTAGGGAGATTCTAGACCTTCATAAAACAACATGCCTACTTGTTTTCTTTCTTCCCAGTAGCCTCTTATTTTCAATATACCAGGGTGCAATACCATCGAAGTAAGGTTCCATAACAACCCTCCATTTGTCATTGTAGGATCCATTGTCAAAAAGTGACATTTAAAATAATATAGGAAGTAAAAACCTAGATCTTATGAAAACATGAAACCTGTGCAACTTGTCCTTCTAAAAGCATAATGCCTTATACCATCTACTTAAAAATATTTGTTGCTAATAATTCATAAAAAATAAAATCCGCCATCCTTGTGAAGCAAAATGGATAGAACAACTATATTTCAACAATTAAAACCATAAGAGAAGGGAAACAAGTTAATCACCGACCATCTGAAGATGCATGGTGGAGCAACTTACAGTATACGCAAGTCTGGAAATTTTGATAACTCTGGCGGAAGAGACCCAGATAAGTTATTATTATCCAAAAGCCTGTAAATTTTGTGCAATTGATATGAGACCCACTATAACACGTCCACGAATTTCAAAATGAAACAATTACCAATATAATTATACAATTTGGTGACAGAGAGATCGAGAAGAATCTGCTCTTTTAACTCACAAGTGACGAAGATTGGTTAAATTTGAAAGCTCAGAAGGAATTTGTCCACTAATCGAGTTATTGTTGAAGTGGCTGCAGAAGCAACATACATGCAGATAAATTACGAGGAAGAAATCTGAAGTCCTTATCAATGTAGAGTGACTCATAGCATGAAGAACCACTTACAGATGTTTCAAACTGTTCAACTTTGAAAATGATTTTGGTATTGGCCCCGATAACTTGTTCAGGTCTACTTGGAATCTATTTAAATTTGAAAGGTAACCAAGCTCATCAGGTAAAGAACCAGATAATTTGTTCCCATTCAAGAGCCTGCATAAACAGAATAAGACGGTTAAATTAACAAGAAACACCTTGTGTAGATATTTCAAAAAAATGAAGTATTCCTTTTTATGTAATTAACCATTACTCGAGTTAAATTTGCACCATGAATATGGATGAATTTCAGGTTGATGAATTAAATGTTGTCCAAAATATATCATATACTATAATATTGTTTATTTAAATATTATTTGTAAATAATTATTATAATAATCTATATATTTATATAGTTTAATATAAAAGAAAT
>JAOTQH010000070.1:3868750-3886766 GCA_025631255.1 Cornus kousa | reverse complement strand
ATGGCAGATCTCCCAAGGAGACAAGATGGTGGTTCCATGATGATAAAGTGTAATGATTACCTGAGGACTGTAACACCTCATTCATATGCTTGTGGATTATAAAAGGATGTATCTTTCTCAATTTTCATAAAAAAGATGGGACGAACATGAAATTTTCCATTTCAAATACCCTACTATATATATATTAGTTGGGGAATGAAAGCACTTCCCAAGAGCTGCTGCAAGGCAGCAATGCTGGGTATAACTTGTAAAGCAGTAATAGTATGGAACCAATATAGGCTCTGTGTTATTTATGTTAGCCTGCCTTTCATCATTTGGGTGTGTGCTTGTGTTTTTTTTTTTTTTAAGTGTGTAATGAAGAGTTAAAGTAATTTAATTTCTGTCCGAATTTCATGGTACCTACAAGAGTATCATTAGCGATGTGCATGTGGGTGCATCTATGGTTGCTATAACTCGAGGCTTATATTCAGTTTGATAGGATGGATGAAAATATGATAGGTCATAAACATTTGGAAGGAAAGAATGTTAGAAGGAATGGGGAAAAGAAAAGGTCTTTTAATTTGCTTTGTATTTGTTTGGTTGAGCAGGAATGAGAAGAGAGTATTTTATGGATTTTCGTCATTATTTTTTTCCCCTCCTGTTATTTAGATGGTCCAGGATAATTTACACCAGTTGATCCAGTAATAATACTACTTTATTTTGAGGGAAAAAGAGACAAATATTAAATTATTAATCAATCAGCTATTGGATCAAGCGTCATATATTGTTCGTGTTATTTTGAACATAAACGTTTCGATGAGGAATAAGTTCTTTTGACCTGATGAGCAATGCGTGTCAATTTAATTAATGAGAGTATATTGATAGAAGTATAAACAAATTCTTATTTCCTTCCAAATTTTCTGAAGTTTTGGTAAGTTACACACTGCTTTAGCGTTCAGTTTTTATTCTACAATTTTTCGTAAAACATGCATACAATAATATTATTATTATAATACGAGGACACTACTTATTTCACTTTTAGGTAGCTAATATTTTTTAATTTTTCATACATTCGTCTGTAATTTGCTTAAATTTGAGAAGAGATTTGTGTAATTTACTTAAAAATATGTGATTGGAACTCATTGAAATTCTTTGGCTTACAATGAAAACAATTTTATGTTTTCGTTTTGAATGTTGGGAATTTTTTAAAACACGGAGTCACTTTCTGAAAACTCGTAATTTTCGGTTTTCAAGTTAAAATCCATTTCACTCGGTCGCAGAGACAGTGCGTCTGTGTGAGACTCAAGCCTGAGAGCGATGTTGACACGCCGCTCCAATTCAATGACAATGGCAATAGCTGCTCTCTCTTCGTCTCTTCCATGGCGTCCAAAGTTCTTATGCACACCAACAACCCTCACTTATTTACCATCTCTCTCTTCGCTTCTTTACCCTTCAACTCACTTTCAAGAGCCCTCCAAACATGTAAGATTTTTACTTCTCATTTGTGTTTTTTCCTCTACTTGTTTTTTTCTGCAGAGAAATTGAAACAAATGAAATCGAAATCATTACCAACAGTTTAATCAATTTCTTCGATCTTTCCCGAGAACCAAGCAGAGTTTTTTTTTCGGGTTTAGGGTTTATTTTTCTGGGTATATGCAGAGTAAGTTAAACCCTAATTTAAGAGTTTTTCTTTAGCCTACAAATTCCCAGGCGCATCAAATTAGTCGTAGAGAGCTTGATGGAGACTAGGAGATGCAACTTCTTTTTTCTCTGTCACTTCGATTTTTAGTATACAGATAAATAAACATGTTCTATTAAATTTTGCAGACTGTTTTAAAACCTGGCTTATATCTAGTAGGGACACCAATTGGGAATCTTGAAGATATCACGTTACGGTATGTATCTAAGATGACAAATAATTGAATTTTTATATGTGGTGCTTATGTACTCTTTCTTTGCTTCAATTCTCGATGACATAGTAAATGAAATGCAATGTGGTTATTTTTATATCCATCTTACTTTGAAACTGAGCTTGAGCTCATCAAACTATAAATCTTTCGCCAATTCAACAATGCAGAGCTTTGCGTGTTTTAAGATCAGCTGATGTGATACTTGCAGAAGATACAAGGCATTCAGGGAAGTTGCTTCAGTACTACAGTATTAAAACTCCTCTTGTAAGATTATTTGTAGAAGATTATTGTAGCTTCTGTACATCCATTTTCACCCTAGGCACTTACTTTTCTGTTGTTTCTGATTAAATGCTTTAGGTTTTCAGCTGAGTTATCACAAATTCAATGAGTCTCAAAGAGTGCATGCAGTCTTGAGCAGATTGCGAGAAGGTGAAATTGTTGGCGAGAAGGTGAAATTGTTGCACTGATCAGTGATGCAGGGACACCAGGCATCAGCGATCCTGGTACCATTGGTGAGCATTTTATGCATTCCGCTTTCGCTTTGTTGGATTTCTAATGTATTTATGACAGGAATAACAACAGATGTATAGTAGTCACATCAACCTTCTTTACCCATGAGATGTACTTTCTCATTGGCTATGTCTGATGATACCCTATTCCTTGTAATATTGTGTTTGCTTATATTAGTTTGCATCACCTAGTTTATAGAAGCTTGGGAAGCTAGGGGGTTGTGTCTGTGTATGTGTAGTGTGTGTCCATGCGCTATGTATCGGTTTCTGCTTGCATTTATGTGCCTGTCAGGTGAAAATTAGTATTTGCATGTCGCCCAGTTTGTGTTTTATTTAATTGGTTTTTCAAATTTGGTTGTGCTACTAATTTATAAATATAAAGCGAGGTTAGATGGCTGCTACTATATATTTGTTCTATTCTGCCGGTTTATCAACTTGTACACTGTGAGTCAAGCTCATATAAATGGAAAATGCACATTGCTGCTTTTTTTTAAACCTAGACTTTCAAGTTACTGGATCTCTGAAGTAGTTCACAATTGCCATTCTAATGCTTATACAAGTTAGTCTATGATGATTCTTTGTGATATTTATGGGCTTCACCATGTGGTCGGCAGAACAGATGACTGATAATATTGTCTAGATTGTGAAACAATATTTTCTGATATTGCGACCTTAACATTGCAAGTTAAATAAAAGAGAACAATTGACAGGCCGACCACTTTCCTTTGGATTCCAGGATGTCAAAATTTGCTTACTAGTTCTTGAATTTTCTGGTTAGAAACTGCCAAGAGTCACACCTTGGTTGGATCTGACACATTTTTGATTTGGACATAACCAATCTAACTTGGTATCTTGAGCAGGCAAAGTTGTGTGTGAATGAGAATATTCCTGTTATTCCTGTCCCTGGTCCGTCTGCTTTTGCAGCTGCACTTTCTGCCTCTGGATTGCCCACTGATGAGTTCACATTCGGTGAGTTGCTCATTGAATCTGTTATTAGTATTGTGGAATGCAATCAAGTTTTTTTTTTCGAACTACAGAGCCAACAAGTTGGTTAATAGTAGTACCTGAGGTCATATATATTGTTGGCTGGCTGCAGTCGGGTTTCTTTCTACACATGCAGGATCAAGGAAAGAGAGGCTGACTATTTCTGCAAACGAAACATCAACACAGATATTCTTTGTTCCTCCTCATAAGCTTCATAAATTTATTGAAGAGGCTTCTTCGCTATTTGGCCACTCCAGGTAAATGTTCACTGAAGATGATTGTCTATCCATATTATCGTGTATGTTTGTGTCTGTGCTTGCATGCACAAGTGTGAGTGGGTTCTTAAAGAAATGTCATTTCTTTTCTATGGTTCAGTTTATAAGTAGTCATCTGATGGCTCATGATATCCTCGATCCACTAGTTGTTTCATAAGAAAAAATATCAGGTCATGCTGCCTATATCTTCCAAACTTCATTATGATTTTTGCATTGGAGATTTTTATCTTTTAAAAGATTACCATACAACATCTGTTATATGATTCATTTTTCAGTGCTAAAGAATCAAAAAATTTATTCTATACAAATTATAACACTTTGTCATTGATCATTGTTAACAACCATGGAACTTTAATATTTAAATCCTTCAACACGCCCCCTCACGTGTGACCTCCTTTTTGGTCCAACACGTGTTTTTCAAATTTTAATTAGGGTGATGGTGAGGTTTGAACTTGAGACCTTTGGCTTTGAGACTATGTTAACAACCATCTACTCCAAAAGCTAAGCTGTTAGAGAGGGTGTAACTTTAATATTTAAATCCTTCAACAATCATGAAACATAAAAATTGTATTAAAATTACCATATGTTTCAAGATACTTATATCTTGGATAACTATAATATATTCATATAAAATGTATGTGCGGTATTTAAAATGAAGAGATTTAAACTCTGTGTATCTTTAAACCCCTCGATTTGAAAAATTGTTTGTTTGAATTTTTTTTCTTGAATCTAGGTATTTCTTATATAAGCTCAAGTTCCTTCATTTGTGCTCATTTATACGATATGTTCATATCATATGTGCATAATCTAATCAAGCCAAATGAAATCACGAACGTTGATTTTCTGGTAATTTTTCGGTAGGTTATGACAAGTTTTGTAGAACTGAAAAGAATAGGATATGCAACGAGAGACCAGGCATGCCCGCAGGTAAAGCTCGCAGGCACTAGAAAGCAAACCAATCACAATTTGATTGGAGTGGGCAAACAAACTAGAGAGAACAAACCCAAATGGAACACACGTCAAGTAACTTCCAAAGAGGCGGACAAGCTAGGCAAAGAAACAATCCTCTCATATGGTGAGTGGCTAGTGAAGCTAACTCTAGCAGAAAATGATACAAAAGGGTCATCAATCAACCAACATTAAGTCGTCATATCAAGTCTAGGAAGAATTCTCCAATTATGCTGTGATGATGACGAGGCAGTGTGAAGGAAGGGGAACAGTGATAGCTACTATCCGAAATAGTTGAGTGCAAGTTAAGAATCTCATCTATGTTGCAATTGACCACGTCCCTTGTATGGTTAGCCATGATAATATTTCCTGTCTTTTACTTGGAATGTGCTTGTTTTGTTGTCTATTCACTCTGGTGTATTCAGGAGAAATGGGAAAAATCATTGCTTAATTTCTTCCTTTGGACCTCCATCCAGTCATCATTTTCTTCTTTCGGAGCGTCAAAGGATTTATATGAGTAGGCTCATGAGTGTAATTTTCATGTTGAAATGAAAGAGGAGGACAGCAGGATTTACCGAGTTCAAACTTAAGAAGGCAATTCAGTGCACCCAGTAGCATTAGTGTATTAGTGTCTTCACAACAGGTCAAATTCTGATCCGTTTCGTGTTGAAGTCAACATGTAGAGTGATACTTAACTGTAGGTTCACCTTAAGAAGGTGAGGCAATATATAGACAAACCAACAACCAGCTGGGTTAAAGTTGGGTTTATATTTTAAGTGCTTTTTCCGGTGCGCAGACATCTCCTATCCACGTTTCTGCCATGGAAGAAGCTGCAATCTGGCAGGCTATCTCGTTTTGTTCACCTGCCTCTTCTTCCTTGTAGCTTTCATATAATCGCTGCACTGAGAACACCATTCTGATCCAGAGTAGTTACAGTAGGTCTCGTCTTCCCCATTATCTTCTTCAACCTCGCCTCCGCAATGTTCCTCCACCGAATTGGCTGGAGATTGTTGGTATACATGCTGTGTTTACAGATCCGGGATTTGTTAAGCCATACCTTGCAGTCATGGCTGCAATGATCAAACTTGTGGGAAACTTTCTTCTGCTAGTAATGATTGGTGTTGCGCTGGTGCATCTTGGGTGGATCAGGTGTTGTATCTTTCTTCCTTTGCCAAACTGTTTGTTGGCAGGAAGGGATTACGGTACATGAGGCATGTCATAAAGTCTCAGACAAGAAGCTCAGATCCACTGAGGAACCAACAGCTATTTGCCTACCATAGTTTTGGTTTTTGGAGCCGCCCATTGTCAAGCTTCTTTGGAGTTTTAGAGAAAGAGAGAAAGCTAGAGCGAGAAACTCCAATAGTTTTCCGCTGTAAGAATATTTTTAATCTAGCCTCAAAGCAAAACTCTGTGAACATATTACAAAATCATTTATTATAGTGGATGAGAGTTGATCACCTTATTTATTTACAATTTTCATGAGACATGATTGCTTTTGTTTATGTTATCTTTTAATCATCGAGGATTGATTTCCTGGATGCGGCTAGAAGTTAATATGGGAAACTATTGGTATGGTCGGGAAGGTTTACTTAAGAGAGTTTGATATAGATTAACTCAACAAAGTTTGATAACTTATTAGGGTGGCCACCTGAACCCTTTTTCACCATTTAGATATACCTAGGGCCATATCATCCGTGTTAATTCAAGGCCACCATGTTGTTTCTCAACAATTCGATCTTATGTTCTTTAAACCTTCCCTTCTCTCTTTGTAGCTTTCAACTTGAATGAAATCATTTGGTACCATGAAAAAATTGGCAGGAAATAATCTTAACCATGATAAGGTTTCAATGTAATGAAGTTTTAATCATAATTCAGTTTATGCAGTCGGGCGTGGGGTTGGGAAGTAAACCTTCTTTAGTAAATTTGTTAATTAGTGATATTTAGTTTGATTTGCACAACAAATTTTTTAGTTTCAATTGTTATATCATTTTTTATGAGCGTAAGATGTGCTACTAAGAATTGATTACAGTTCTTTATCTGGGTGTGTTGCAGACGGTGTGTCATAGCTCGGGAGATGACAAAACTTCATGAAGAGGTAGGTTTATATGTTGCTGATACATTTCTAATCGTGGTACTTCATTGCTTTTAAATAAATTTTGATTATGGTGCCTGACTATATCTCTCACACAGTAGTGAATGAAAGTGGGGCGCACATTATTATACCACTATAATTATTATGAAGGCTGTGTTCCAAAATAGAGTCGAGAACGTGAGACTTATATAAAGTCCTCATAGTTTTCAATACAATGCTAGTGTGTGTTTCTGTCTGTCTATTTCCTTTTTGGATCACAATGACAAGAGTTATGTTCTAGTTTTGGACATTAGAACTCAACTACCACTGGATTCTCTCTCTCTCTCTCTCTCTATATATATATACACACACACATACATACATACATACATACATATATATATAATTTATATCAAGTTAGCTCTATATCAATCTATCCTTCCATCCCAAATTAGCTCTCTATCACTCTCAAATCAGTGGCCACTCCCAGTTGCTGCTCTTACACCGTTACACGGTATTGCATTATATTTCATTTGCTATATGATTGTGCTGATATATATATATATAATATGTACACACTTTTTGTACAAATTCAAGGACATGCAACTAGACTGATAAACTAGTTTATCACTACGAAATTTTTTAAGAATGCTTTACGTATCAAATGAAAAGAAATTAAGATTGCTAGTCACATCTGTATCTCTGTGGCTTTTTTTTCCCTGGTAAATAAAAATAAAATAAAAAAGAAAAGAGAAGAAAAAAGAAGCATGGTAATACCTCTATGGGTTGTTCTCAAATGATTATTGATTTACTAATATAGATGGTGATGCCTTGTTAGTTTTGGCGGGGGACACTGGAAGAAGCAAAAGAAGCATTTTCAGCTCAACAACCAAAGGGAGAAATTACATTACTGATTGAAGGAAACACAAATTGTGTGGTTGAAACTCCTTCCGAGTCCCAGCTTGAGAATGAACTAAGAGAGCTTATCTCAAATGGGCATAGTCTTTCTATGGTAGTGAATTTTTTTCTGTTTACAGGGTTTATTCTATCAAATTTAGTCTTTGTACACATTTATATGTTCCAAATGCTTGATACTAGTTACACTCTTCTTGTTTCCCTTGTTTCCTACCTGATTTTTATTTTTAATTTTTTGCTGAAATCATCGTATCAGATAAGTGATTTTTTTTTTCTGTTTACAGAGTTTATTCAATCAAATTTAGTCTGTGCACACATGTATATGTTGCAAATGCTTGATACTAGTTGCACTCTTCTTGCTTCCCTTGTTGTTTCCTACCTGATTTTTATTTTTATTTTTTGCTGAAATCATCGTAACATAACTTCTTTCTGTCTAGCTCTACCCTTACTCCTTTAAACTTTTATATCACGCATTTAGATAAACTAACAAACAAGTTAATTTGTAAACTCACCTATGCTTGCTGCCTATAAAGTTTATGTTCTGTTAGATTTTTGTTTTTATCATTGAAAGATATTCTTTGGTGAAATTCATCAAATTTTGAGAAATTTGATTGTTGATATTTATGGAGTTCCATTTGATGCATGAGACATTTATCAATATCTTTGGTTTCTTATTTCATTATTTTGGCTCGTATCCTGTCCATCTTGATCAAGAAATGTACTTTCAGATTTTGATTTTAGGTTCTGTGTAAACATACTATAGAAAAAACTATATTGTTCTGTTTAATTTTTGTTTGTGAAATTATTTGTAATTTTTCCCACTAGACTGTATTCAGTTTTTGTCAAGGAATTATATCTTTTCTGCTATCTATTAAAAGGATCATGAAGTGTTAGGGCCCTTCTAATTGTTGACTATGATGGCCTTACTCTGTGCATGTAGGCAGTCAAGTTGGTGGCTGAAGGAACATCCATGAGAAGGAAAACAATATATTCACTTGCACTAAGGAAATTCGGGAAGCAAGTTGAGACACAGGAAGATTCAAATTGATGCACGTCATATTATAAATGATTCTGTATACTCGCTGGTTTTATGATGTTTCGTTAAAACTGGCGATTTTATAGTTCCATCTCTTTACATGTTCTGCTTCTGACCCTTGACCTGTTTGTGGGTTGCTGGACAGGTACAGTAGTTATAATCCCTTTTTTTGTTATTATTATTATTTTTATTTTATCTCTAAATCCATGTAACAATGTTTCAGTGTCAATGGAATAGCATGGTTTGAGGAAAATTCTTGCTGCTTCATTTGTTACAGGTTATAAAACTCTTGATGAAATGTCACTTATGACCGAAACATTTTCTTTCACTTGTGTGGATAAAGATTCACTTGCGACCCTGAAACATTTTCACTTATGTGACACTGAAACATTTGACACTCGAAGCTAAATCTAGTTGATATTTTGACAGGTCACGGGGTCGTCCGGTGGATGAAGAGATTTCAAACTTTTTATAACAATGGCATTCTAATCCAGAGCAGTCACAGCAGGCCTCGTCTTCCCCACTACATTTGTTTTAGAATATATTGTTATTGTTTTAATTTCACTGAATCACTGTTGTCATCAGATTCAGAAACAAAATAACGTATTTGACTTCTACATGCTCGGATGAAATAGTTTAACTTGTTTCCATTCCATGTTTTGTAAATATTGGGCCAATGGCCCAAGTCCATACATGGAGTAATGTAAAGGTTTACAAACTAAATATACATTGCTCAACTTTTCAAAAGAAATAAATAGGGGAAAAAAATAAAAATAAATAGAAACATTGCTTGGTAAGGTTCAAATGTTGGACTTGTTTAGAGAATAATAAACAGAAAACAGATTGTTCGATAATTATAATCTGTTTTTAGAAAATTGAACATCTGATAAACAAAAAACTTGTCTAGTAGTTTAACAATAGTATGCTGTAAAACAAATGTTAGTTACTAACGAACAATCCATCTCAAGAGAGCAATGATGTTAGAGGTTTGCAAATCTTGTTTGGGTTCCACATTGTGTAGATTTTGCCCAAGGGAGTGGTCGTAATTGTGTAGAAGCGGTCAATTTCCAATTATATAGTTGTGCGTATATATATATTTTCGCAATTTTATTATTATTTTTTTTGTTAAAGTATATTTTCACATTTTTAAGGCCAAACTCTAGTTTATATTTCGAACAGTTATCGTATGGAGATGGCATTGGCTGTGTCTAGCGCATTGTGCACTAGATTCATCTGAGTCGTTGGATGAGCCTGGTTTGCCAGGTACAGCCACTATTAAGACTCACCTTTCAAATATTATAATATATAATAAAATATCTCATTTCAGCCTATAATCCTACAACCGAGCCGAATTGAATTTTTTTTCTCACGGTTCAATTCGTTTCAAATTTTTATGAAATTGTTATAACCAATTTAATTTCAAAATACCACCTGGACTAATCTAATTGAAACCGTTGCACACCCACTTCAAACATTCAATTGGGCCGTCCACAAAGGATTGAATGGGCCATTGTCTTTTCCTCAACCGCTCATATAAATATTACTGCTATATGAAAGCCCATATTGTAAATCGTTACCATCCACAGAAACGGTCATGTATGTATATTTTATATTTTACTGTATATATATCTATATATATATAAAAATTCACCTGTAAACGAATTGAATGATCCACACTAACCAGTGAAAACGAAGCTGAAGAAGTAGAATTGTTTATCCATCTATGGTGAGTGCATGCTTTTGGTCAATAGTAAGACCATCATCGCCTCTTGTCATCCTTCCCGATACAGATTGTAGATGGATTCAAAACCCTAATCGACCAGTTCATTTCACTTTGCGAGGACACCACACAAAGAACAATTCACCTTGGAGATGCATCAGAGTTCTTCAAGATGGAACTAGCGTCCTATCTCCCGACGACGCCGTTTCTTTGCCAAACCCAGTGACTACTGATACTGAAGATGAAGTGGTTAATGGAGGAATTGTGGACGCTGAAGTAGTAGTAGATGAGAATAACCTAAATTCGACAAAAGCTTCTTCGAAAAGAATTGCGAAGAAAGAAGATGAGGAAAAGGAGAGCAATGACGATAGGTTCAAGCTGCGAAACGGAAGAGAGGTTAGTCCTCCTTTTCATTTTCTATTTTCTTTATTATTTCAATATATATATTCATATATTCTATTTTTATTTTCGAAAAATCAAAAGCAGCTTCAGCCGTTGAAGATGGCATACAATGGTGCATTCTGAACTTCTTAAGTTTTTTATTCAATTATTTATTGAAAAAAGTAAAATAAGAAACATTGGATTTGTTTGAGTTTTATGGGTTTATTATAATATGATTTTCGGTTCTAGTCTTGTGAAATGAAACTTAGAAAATTTCAGCTGCAATTTGAACCCCCAAACTGTTGCAAGATTCAAATACGGAGTATTTCATTTCAAGTTCCGTAACTACATGGAAAGTGAATGGAGTGAGGGAGACCATGGACCCTGCTTTTCTCATGTAACAGCATTGATCTATAATGTTTACTTCTTGAGAATGAAATTTAGTTTATACCCCTCTGATGAACCACCGATTCCTTGGTTGAGTAGTCTTAGCAATCCAAAATTTGTGAGTTATGTGTAGACAATTTTCTACTCAAAATTAGCATTGTAGTGTTTCTCAGTGTCAGAATATGACACAGATAAAGAACAGCGAAGAACACTGCACAAATCTTGCAAAACTCAATTACATATCTAGGTTAAATGTAAATGAGACCATAGATACCATCTCTGACCTAGGTTTGATCTTTATATTGGCTCAAAAGTATTTTTTAAACTTATTTTCAAAATAGTGTTTTTAAAACTTATAATATTATTGTAAAATTACACAACTGCCCCTCTTTTCTTCTTCACCTCTGTCCTATTTCAGCAGAAACCCAGCAACATTACAAAGCAAAAAGTGATCTTTGTGCTTGATCGCCGATATTTCCCATCTGGGTTCTCAACAAATTGACAAAAAGGATTATAATCTGTGAGATTTCGATCGCATATTTGTCAATCTGAGTTGCAAATCATTGGGTATTCCGAGGAAAAGGCATTGAGTTTGATATTCTGATCTGGGTCCTTTTCTTTCGATCAATTGATTGAAGAAAAGTGAGAGAAGAAGATGAAGGAAAACCACCTTGGGTTTTTGGTTTGTGTTTGGTTTCTTCTATTTGGTTCATGTTTCGGTAGATTTGTGGTGGAGAAGAACAGCTTGAAAGTGACTTCACCTGATCACTTGAAAGATGTGTATGAATGTGCAATTGGAAACTTTGGGGTTCCTGAATATGGAGGAACCATGGTTGGTACAGTGGTTTATCCAAAAGCCAATCAAAAGGCATGCAAGGACTTCAATGATGTTGATATCACCTTCAAATCGAAGCCCGGTGGCCTACCAGTCTTTCTTCTTGCCGATCGAGGGGGTAAACTTCATGAATTTCATGTCCTTGAATGAGATTTTTTCAGTTTTAAGTTGCTAATTTTGTTTTGTCCCCAAGAAAAGAAGTTCACAATAGTATAATTTTATTGCTTTTCTGAATTTGGTTACTTGTTAATGTATTTCATATTTGGTAAAATAATGGAGAACAATTAAGGGCCTGTTGATTTTTCTCTAAAAACAGAACTTTTTATTTTATTTTTTTATTTTATTTTATTTTATTATTATTTTTTTTTTTCAGTTGTATGTGAAAACAGAAAACTGGACCAAGCAGTCTGTAAATTTTTATTTGATTTGGTTGCAAAATATATGGTGAACGATGACTTTATGTATAATGTATCAAATCTGGTGTTTTGACAATATGTTTGGCACCAGCAGTGAGTGTGACATCTGGGTTCTAGTTAATCATTGCCTTTGCCTTTCGATTTGCAGTCCTTGAAGAGTAATTAATTCATCATGGAAGTTTAATGAATTTCTTAAAAGGTTATGATCCAGGTCTCAATCATTGGGCTTAGTCTGCATTAGAACTGTCGGCAAAACCTTGTGCATCTCTCTACTTTTGTGTCTTTATATGCATCAGATCATGTTTTTTTTTTTTTCCTATGTTATTACAAACGTAACTAATATGGGTGTTATGGTGAGGTGCTAGAGCAAATATTGGCCCTTAAATTTGACATTGTCTGATGTAATATATGTTTTGTATATACTCTGATATATGACTTGGGAAGCTGCTTGGATCCTGAATAAACACTTGCATGGAACATTGTTCTTGATATGCATGTAAATTGTTTGATTTTCTCCAAGGTGCTTTCTTATTTCTTTTCTTTCTTTTATCAGATTGTTACTTCACCTTGAAGGCTTGGAATGCACAGAATGCTGGAGCAGCAGCTATTCTCGTTGCTGATGATAGGATTGAACCTTTGATCACCATGGACATGCCAGAAGAAGAGGATGCACAGGCTAATTATCTACAGAACATAACCATACCCTCAGCGCTTATTAGCCAAGCTTTCGGGGATAAAATCAAGAAAGCTGTATCTAGCAATGAGATGGTTAACATAAACCTTGATTGGAGGGAGTCTCTTCCACATCCTGACGAGAGGGTCGAGTATGAGTTCTGGACAAATAGCAATGATGAGTGTGGGCCTAAATGTGACAGTCAGATTGAGTTTGTCAAGAACTTTAAAGGAGCAGCTCAGATACTTGAGCAGAAAGGGTATACTCAGTTCAGTCCTCACTATATAACTTGGTACTGTCCAGAAGCTTTTCTCTTGAGCAAGCAGTGCAAGTCTCAATGCATCAACCATGGGAGGTACTGTGCTCCAGACCCTGAGCAGGACTTCAGTAGAGGGTATGAGGGGAAAGATGTTGTTATTCAAAATTTACGCCAAGCTTGCGTATTTAAAGTGGCCAATGAAAGCGGGAGACCATGGCTTTGGTGGGACTACGTGACTGATTTTGCTATCCGTTGCCCAATGAAAGAGAAAAAATACAATAAAGAGTGTGCAAATCAAGTTATCCAGTCACTTGGTATGTTGTCAACTCATATTTTTTGAATGCTTCTGTTTGTCATTTATTATGCATGGTGCTTATACCAGATTTCATTTATATTTATTAGCTCAGAATTTGTTACCTGACACACCAAATTTGATTAAAGTCCCATAGAATGCACAAAATCTTCACTTTGTACTTGCGTTTATTTTTATGGTATACTACTAAATGCTCTGAGTTAATTACTGATCCTGGAAGAATCTGGTCATTTCTGATTTGATTTTGTAAATTCTTAAATATTCTTGAGAAATTCTGAATGCAATTTTATTTTTATAGAGTTGTTGTTTGCATGTGTGCCTTTTGCCGACTATGATTGTTGTTTATTTTTCCGGGACAAATTTGTCAAATTCAATTCCTTGTAATTACTACTGGCTTCCTTAGTCTTTCATGACATATCCATTTAAGCTAGTACATTCTTATATTTCACTGAACAAAATACACAAAACACATGCATGCCCATGTGCAAACACGCGCATGCGAGGTCACACACACAAAATTGAATATCATATTATGTACTTACTTTTATCAGTCTTCTCCGTGTTTCTTGCAATCTCTTGCATGATCCATGTAACTGCAAGTCTTCAAAATGGGCCATCCAAACAGTGCTGCCATTCAGTTGTTTAATGTCAATGTTATTGTTTCTTCCCCTTTCCCTCTCCCTCTCCAAAATCATTAAGTAGATTAATAAATAAATAAATAAAAATAAAAAAAAATAAAAAAAAAAAAAAGGAAAGAAAGAAAGAAAGAAAAATTATTTAACCACTTACCACTTACCAATTTTCCAATTTGTTCTTAATTATGCATTCAATTTATTTTCCCAAAACCTCGCCTCAGTGGTTTGTTTTCTTATTAATTCCATTTTTGTATACGTATGATCTTGATTCAACATGTTTGTTATTGTTTATGGGTCAAAATGTGTGGGAGTTGTGTGCCTATTCCCTATTGCTGTTAAGTTCGTTATGTTCGATACCTACTAGTTTACCTGGCCTTGAGCATACTATCTCAGAATTATATATTGTGACTAATATTCATCATTGTTTCTTGTGATAAACTTTAAAGGAATTAATATCAAGGAGATAGATAAATGCGTTGGAGATACTGATGCAGATATAGACAACTCAGTTCTTAAAACAGAACAGGAAGCACAGGTATGAATCCTAAGAAACTGACTTATACGACTCTGACTTATACTACTTTTGTTGTTTCCTTGTGTTCTTAGGAATCCTTTCAGTTGCATTGTGTTAATAGCTTTACTCTGGTTTCAGATTGGTAAAGGTTCCCGTGGGGATGTGACTATATTGCCTACTCTTGTCATAAACAATAGACAGTATAGAGGTCTGAAGCGACTAAGATTTAGGTTTTCAGTTTTTATGTAATTTCATGAATTTGATCTTGGAGTGCATTTCTGACTTGTTTCAGGTAAGCTGGACAGGGGTGCAGTTCTTAAAGCCATCTGTTCAGGTTTTCAGGAGACCACTGAACCTGCCATTTGCTTAACTGAAGGTCAGTACTTTTAACTTTGTGTTTTGTTATTGAAGTTGAATTCCTGTACGATCTTCTTTCTTCTTAATTTTTCACAATGACCTACTTGTTTTGCACCACAGTGGGTGCTGTTACGTTTCATAGCACCATTTCACGGTAGAGTAAATGGGTGAATACTGAAGAGTAACTCATTTGGTGATATGATCACAATGAATTCCACCATGGGCTCTATTATTTTAAATTTGCTTGTAACCTTGTTGACTCAATACCAGTTACAATCTTCTTGTGTGGCTTTTGATGAGCTTCAACAGATTTCTTAATTGGATTGTTGTTTAAATCTTTTCTTTCCAAACTTGATTGTGTCTCGTTTAGAACTGTTGATGCAACCATCTTGTAAGGAATGATTAGATCTGCTGATTCCAAAATCCAAATAATGCCATAATTAAGGATAAGTTTTCTGTCTGGAAACTGTTAAATATTTGCTTTCTCATCTGAATTTCCATTCTTGTGAAAAGTCTTACAAGAGTAATAGTTGGTTGTAACCTGTTCAATGCATACAAGTGTATTAAATGAAAATTGAGTCTGTAATCTCTATGAATATGTATCATGAACTTGTTTTACTTTTGCCCAAATTCTTGTCTGCATTTATCAACCAAAATCTAAACCATTCAAAATACAAAAATGGCATGCTGAAATTTCAGGTTAGCTGAGATTGCAGGCCATACATTATAGTTTTACATTTTGTTCTTCGTGGTTGGTAGTATCTATGAATATATATGATCTGTAAAACGTGTGCACAGCTGGTACTCATCTTTTTTCTTTTTCATATTTCTTTTTGCAGGGATAGAAACAAATGAATGTTTGGAAAACAATGGTGGATGCTGGCAGGATAAGGCTGCTAATATTACTGCATGCAGGGTACACAACCATTTGCGAGTTGAATGCTTGTAGGAGTCTTCTGTATTTAATGTGATTTGATCTCTTCCATTTATAGCTGATGCATAAATTTTGCTGTAGGATACTTTCCGTGGAAGAGTATGTGAATGCCCTACTGTGCGAGGTGTAAAGTTCGTTGGTGATGGTTATACCCATTGTGAAGGTTTGTTTATTCATTTGGAAGTTTTAGTTTTGATATAATGCTGATACTTGCTGTAAGAAAGATATGATGCTCATGATTCCATAGGTCTACAAATCTAATGAAATGGAAGAAGTCATTTGCTTTTAGTCGTGGCATAGTTTTATACATCTTCAGTTATATTCTCTGAAAAACATCTATTATCGGCAGAGTTGAACCTAGAAGGCTTTAGGACTCTGAAAGTAGGTGCCTGATAACTCACATGTTTTGTGTTATACCATGTTTGTATTAGTCCTATTAGCACATAATTTCTTGGCTGATGATGAATGTTTTCAATGATGGATTTCATTAGCGGCCATTAAAAGTTATCATTTCATAATTGACATGTTCATTGGGAAAATGATTCTATTTATTTATGGACTAAAAGATTTTTTCAGTTTAATGCCTTGCATTATATTTGTAATTATTGAAACTCCCGTCGAAGTGTAGAACCTTAAAGTGGCAGTATTGTTGTAAATGTCCGACTATCTATCTTACTTTTTTGTGGCTCTGATATTATGACTATTGTTCTTATGATGTATTTCTAAGATCTAGCTACATCATTGACTTTTTCTGTTTAATTCTTAACCTATGTTACTTGCTTTAAGTTAAAGCATGTACACTGTAGCATGTGGGTGCAGGTGTGTCTAGGCAAGGGAAGTTGAGACAACTTATAGGAGAATATAGGAGTAAACAAAAAGACTTGCATATATTTTTCATAGATCTAGAGAAGGCATATGATAAAGTGCCAAGGGAGATAATTTGGTGGGCTTTACAAAGAAAACAAGTACCTAAAAGACTTGTAAATCTTATTCAGGATATGTATAGTGAGACATTGACTAGAATTTACACTGCATGAGGGGAAACTAGTGACTTTCCCTATAAAGGCGGGACTACACCAAGGATCATTGTTGAGGCCATACCTATTTGCGACAATATTAGACGAAATAACCAAAGATATTCAAGAAAACGTCCAATGGTGTATGTTTTGCTGATGACATAGTATTATTAAATACCTCTAAGGAAGCCTTAGCAAAAAAATTAGAAATATGAAGAAAGGCATTAGAATCAAAGGGCCTAAGAATTAGTAAAACAAAAACTACATATATGACATGTAAATTTGATAAAGTAGAAAACAATGACAAAATTACTCCAAAGAACTCTTCTGTTACCTAGGATCTATATTACAAAAAGATGGGGAGATAGATGGTGACGTAGTGAGTAGGATCGGAGCTGGGTGGACAAAATAGAGGCACGCTAGTGGCGGTATCCTTTGTGAGAAACGAATACCAAATATATTAAAAGGAAAATTTTATAGAACAATTATTAAGTCGGATAATATTGTATTAGAGTGGTGTGTTGGGCTTTTTTGAAAAAGACACAAATACAATGCATGCATGTACAGAAATGAGGATGCTACGTTGGATAATAGGAATTGAGATAAGATAGATAATGAACGTGTGAGGGAAACATTAGGTATAAGGCCTATAATTAGGGGAAGTAGACTTAGGTGGTATGGTCATAATCAACGTAGACCCGATGATGCACCTACCAACCAAAGCTTACCTGGGATGAAGTAATTAAAAACAACTTAAAACACTTAAATTTAAGAGAAGACACGGTGCATAATAGGAAAGAATGGAAAAAGATAATTCATGTGCTGACCCCATCCATATGGAATCAACGTAGACTCGATGATGCACCTACCAACCAAAGCTTACCTGGGATGAAGTAATTAAAAACAACTTAAAACACTTAAATTTAATAGAAGACACGGTGCATAATAG
>JAOTQH010000070.1:3843584-3859631 GCA_025631255.1 Cornus kousa | reverse complement strand
GTCTATTTGTCAGAAAAATACCTGTGTTTTCATATCTAGGGGTTTTATGAATGTTCCAAAGTATTATTGATTAGTGGTTTTTGGATCTTCAGAAGTTTCTCTTGTTTAAGTATTTGTGCTTATTTTGTTTTCCCCTTTGCCATACATATATGTTGGTTGATGGGGCTCTGACCTATCAATGAAACTAATAATCCAGTGATTACCTGGACCCTTTAGAACTGCTAATGGCTGATTCACTGAATATCTCACCCCTTTTTTTCTTCATCACTATGCTCCAGATATTGATGAATGCAAAGAAAAATTAGCCTGCCAATGCCCAGAGTGCAAATGCAAGGATACCTGGGGCGGTTACGATTGCAGCTGCAGTGGCAATCAATTGTACATGCAAGAACATGATACGTGTATAAGTGAGTATGAGCATTTCTCTCTTTATTTAATGTAAGGACTTTGGTTAGAAATGAATTTTTTTTGTTAATACATCACAAAGAAACAGAACTTACAACCCATGGGATTTTCCTCATTTGCTAACTGCAAATTTAGTTGCATTTAAGACGGGCCTTACTGCCATGAGACAGTTGTTGGAATGTATAATTTTTTGGGGGTATTAAGACTCCAGAGCTCCTCCATATGTAGTAGCTGCAGTTCCATATCTTCTTATTACCTTTTCTATCTATATTTGGTTTATGTGGCTAAGTTTCACTATTGGGAGGGTGTAGGTAAACATGGTAATACAGAGGTCAGCTGGAGCTTTGTTTGGGTTATAATTCTTGGTTTGGCTGCTGCTGGAGTTGGGGGATATGCAGTGTACAAGTACAGAATCCGGGTATGTCTTCATTTCTTTGCTGTATTTTAGGCTTTCAATGTTCCTTCCAAAGCAGAATTTTAAATGGATCTTGATCTATTAACTTTCCAACAAGTTCAAGTTTAATAGAAGGGAAGTGATATGGGGCCACGAGTGAAACAGGGAATGAGGGACTGACAATTACAAAATAAATAACAATAAATGGAAGAAATCCGTTATTAATTGTCCCAATGAACTTAGTACCTGAGGGACATATGTATGAACAGAATGATGCTGGCAGAGGAAGGGGCTGAAATTCAGAGATGATGTTAGAGATATCCTCTGGTCATCTTGAATGAACTCAGTAATTGAGAGACTATGGAAGGTTTTGAATTTGATTGACACATGATGGTAGAGTGAAACTTATCATTTTGTAGGAAGGAAAGATGAAGCAAAGGGGAAGGGAATCCCTCCTACCACTACTTTATGCCAACACTGAACTGGAACGATGTAGGAAAGAACCTTCATATTTTCATATTTTTCACTAACATTACCATTGTATTAATGTGTCAGTGTGTCGGGTTATTGGTAAAATATTTCCTTTCCCTTCCCTTTGTGGTCAACCAGATGTGTATAGAGAGATGGCAGTTTCTAACTCTTATGGAAATCTTTTTCCTCCCATTTTTTTATTTTGATTTTCCGCCACTTCTCCCAAATGGAGCCACGGAGAGTGAATAAAATAATTTATAAAATAATTTTAAAAAGAAAAAAGTAGATCCTTTAGAGCATCTTCACCCTAATCTAGGTGGCGCATTGAACATATAGTTTTGGCTTACAAGTTTTCTCCGAATGGTCAAATGTCTGGTTGTCATTTGGCATAGAATCAAATATGTCAAATTTGGCATACAATTTTTTGATATGCCAAATGAATTGTTCCTATTATTTTAATATATGGGTCTCGCATATAATTAAAGAGTAATGATAGAAGAACCGAAAAGGAATTCTCTAATTAACACCGAATTTGACGTGGTTGGCCACATCAGCTTCTATTGTTTACATTCTGACATCTTATTCTCATTTTTCATCTTTATATTTATTACATACCCTTCATTTTCTCTTTCTAAAATTTATCAATCTCATTCTCAAAATAATCTCTCCTCTGTCTTCTATTGTCAGCATATATCAGTTTATAAGATCTTATTACACCTGTAAATCTTTCATTTCCTTATCCTTATTATTTTTCTGTTGTTTTGTTTCTTTGGAGAAGACCAAGTTAATAAGCCACCGTGACAGATGAATAGACCAATTTTGATGAATTTTAGAGATTTGGGTTATGTGTGGAAGAGAGATGATGATGGTTATGGGTCAAAGATGGTGGCCATGGTAGAGTAGGAACAAATTTGGAAGTATTTGAAATATTAAATAAATGGATGGTGGTGGTGATAGGAAGAACAAAGATGGAGAAGATAATTCTTATCAAATCTGAGACAATTTCACAGAAAGAGAGAGATGCGTTAATTTATAGAGGGAGAGGAAAAAAAAGGATTGCACAGAACTATGAAAGAAATTCAGAACCCAAATTCGAGAAAGAGAAAATGAATAGAATTTCAGAGAGAGAAGTGTAACCATATAAACTTAGGGGGAGAGAGTAAAGGATAAATATTAAGGATATACTTGTCATTTGTTAAACAATTAGTTTTTGGAATCTGTTTAAGTATATGAGGTGGACAAAAACACGTATACTGATTCGGGGTTAATTCTTCGGTCTCCCTATCATTATTCATAATTAAAACTTGCATTTTAAAAAACTTGGCAGATCATTTTATTTTCTTTTTTGTTGTTTAATTAAAAGACAATATTAATAAATTAATAAGTTCTTTAGATATTCCAAAATTTCACATGCCAATTTGCCACATTATATACCTTAAATGAATTTGAAATATGGAATTTGAAGATTTGGTAGAGTTATTAAACAAGCTTAGTGTTGATGGATGTTTGAATGGGTTTTTGAAGTTGAACCTTTTGCCCCAAACAGTGGGTAAAAAGTCCCTGAAAAAATATTTTGTTACTTAAAAGAAATATTCAGATTGTGATCCAAGTGCATGTAACAGTGTTTTGTTATGGTCTAGAATGGTATAACAGCTCTAATATGTTCTCTGACCTCAAATTTTTGCAGAGATATATGGATTCAGAAATTCGGGCGATCATGGCGCAATATATGCCCTTGGATAACGAAGGAGAGATCCCAAATCACGTTCCTCATGGAAGTGCCTGAATTTGGGGTGGTGGTATGTGAAAGAGAGCTCGGAAAGCAAAGTTTCCAAAATATGGAGCATCACCAACATCATTTATATGTTGAGGCTGCGTGTGTGTAAGACAATTCCAATTAGTGCATATTAACACCCAATAACATTGAAAATTTTCCTTCTTCAGTAGCTTGGTTTAATTTCATTTCTTGGCTATACGATGAGGTTCATCTTCCATTGTTTGTTGTGCACGTTTTCTGGCTGCACTACTCAGCCCAGGTTATTAGTGGATCGTGTACCCGAAACAGGTATAAACACCGAATTAACTTTACCAAATATATGGAGTAGGAGCCTAGGGGATCAAAATCCTCTCTTGCAAAACAGTAGACCTGCCTCCCTACTGATGTTGTGATGCAAGGTTAAAGTTAAACATCACAAGAAAATGTTGTAATGTAATGTAGAACATCACAATATATTTTTTTAATGTGCATCACTAACTGGAGTTAATGTGCATCGCTAACTGGAGGGGACAAGAATGTTTTGCATGAGAGGATTATAGTTTACCCAATCCTTTGTTACACGTACATTTTCAGTGATCTCTTTCCTCACTCCTAGCTAGTGAAGCCACTAACTAGTGCATGAGATCTCGAATTGAAGCTCCCATTCATTCATGATTGGGGAGTTTTTTTTTAGTTATCCAAATAAATTTGAGTTTTTTAGTTATTCAGCATTGGGCCAGAGGACTTCTGCACCAAGACTCTTATAACTCTTGTTACGAGAAGCTACTCTTTGCGTTCATGCACAAGAATAATACAATGGGCGATTGCCCTCTGTTAATTTGAATAGAGACATTGCCTGAGCCAGCATCTTAAAGTCAACTTTCGACTGAAGAAAAAAAAATAAAAAAAACAGGAGAATCTTTGATATTTTCACATCCGAATGGGTCAAAGGGATATTTAGATGGAAATAAAAAATGGTCTACTCCATGCAGGTAAAAGAAAAATATGAAATAAATTTAAAGGAGGTCACACTTTTAAATTTTTAATACTTATCAAACAAGGGAAATACAACATTGTGATAATGCAATAGTGTTGGAAGTAAAGAGGGAAATGAAATTACAGACTACTATTCTAAAATCTCCCACACCGAAGGAGAGTGTACCAGCTTATTCCATCACATCTCTATCAACATATCGAACTAGAAGCCCATACATATGCACTAAAATTCTAAAGCCCGGATTCTGGAATCGCCGCCTTCGGTCAGGTCAAGTAATTTTTGCTTCTCAGTGCATACTTGAAATTCTCCCAGAGCTTATGTAGGCCAACGCATCTTTTGCCTGGGACGTGAAAGAAGACATTAGTGTGACTGTTCTTGCATCAGACAGATTGCGATTGCTTGATAGGGATATAAACCCATGGTTTCAGGTTAAGATGGAAGGAGAGATTTTGTGAAGTAAAATATGTCAAATATGACTAACCTTGAAAGAAAAGCATTAATTTTGTGTCCCAGTTGCTCTCTTTCCCTGCCCATCATTTAATGCAAGCCTATAAAGATAGAATGCCACCATCACGCCGCTGCAGGGCAAGCCAATTGTCAGACAAACCAAACCCTTGTCCTTTTAAATAACAAGTGGCCAATATTAAAAGAACTAAGCAGTAATTCCATAAAAAGATGCATCAAATCAGAAGTTCAAATCTTTTCCAAATTGACTTCTCTTGCTATATGATAACAAAAATGACTTCGTGTAGCAAATATATAGCTCTCTTGGAAAAATATTGGATACCCCGGGGGTCTTGACTAGATAGTACCCCTGGCCAATGAATACTCACTTCTTCTTTTTTTTATTGATTGATTTATTTATTATTATTATTATTATTTAAAAAAAAAAAAAAGGAAATAGAAGATAAAACTGATTCAAGCATGCATTAATGATATAGAACATAAACCTGATGGCATCAATGGATTACTTCACACAACAATACCCACCGAGATACCTCAACTAGAAAAATTTAGCTTTGAATTCAAAAACCTTTATGAGTTCAAAGCTAAAATTTGGAGGTTCATTGGCACTAAAACCGCTCTCTTGTGGACTATTGGGAGATGGGAAGTGACTAAAGACTAGGCTGTTATTTTTATGGGTAGATCAGCTCCTGTTACCCAGGGAAAACTCATCCTAGCAGTTACAGTTTATGAGGTTTAGAGGGAGAGGAATGCTAGATGTTAAAAAAATTCAATAAGTTACTCCACAATATCCCTTTCCTTTTCTTCTCTCATTCATTCTTTAAACATTCGTCAGCAGAAATTATATACTATTAGTTAAAAGTAGCCCCATTTTCCTTGTCTGCCAAAGCAACTAATAGTACATATACTGCCCCTGGAACTAAATGAAAATAGATAAATAAATAAAATACCAAATGTTGACAGGAGGCCCTGCTACTTAACCAAACACTACGAGAGGATTCACAAAGTGAGGAGTGCAAACTGAGACAGATAAATGCACGTAGGATCTCTATTGAGTCTTAATATTCATAATCTAGTATAACAAAGTGGAACTGGAAGATTTTTGGTTACCTTACAAAGGCTGTAAAAAGACTGCCAATTGTTGGTTCCTGCAAAAGGAAAGCAAGGGAGGGGAAGGAAGAACATATCAGAGAATTCCAGATGATCAAGAGGTATATCAACTTAAATACTACAGAAGAAACAGGAAACAGTAGGGGTAATGATAGCCTGAGACAGAAACTCTCACCTGAAACAGCATGCGTGTCTCCCTGAGGAACAATATACTTGCTATGGCTGCAGGATTAACAGTCCAGTCAATAAATAATCATAAATCCAGCTGAAAATGCAAAATAATCAATCATATACAAAAATTAAAAATAATATATATAACTTGAAATATGCAAGCTGAATTTCCAGCTAGTTTGATAGTTCAGGCATCAAAACACAATGGTTGGTCCGAACATTTTAATAAAAGCATCGATAGATTTTCAATGAACAAGTAATGATGGTCTAAACACATTTATAAATGCGTCTTTCTTTTGTTAAAAATACATTTAGATGTTCACAACAGTTATAGACATGTAATGGACTTACTCCCGGTTTACTGTGAAATCTGAGTAGTACTGTTCAACAGGCAGTTCTACTGCAACTAAGCACCATTATCATTTTACTTTGAACATAAATTTTAGAGATATTATCATTATATCCATTTCACTTATAAGCCTCTTTTGGGTCCTTTCTTATCCTTGATGAAAGGTGTTTAAGGTTGATTCCATGTTCTCCACACATCATTTGATCAATGACCAACACATGCAAATCATGTCACTATGCTGCCAACAGACCAGAGAGATTATAGTCTTCCATTATACAAGTTTATCCAATGTTAACCTCCCATACCCTCACCCTCTGGAGCAAGGGGGTAAAAAAAAAATATGAAGAAGAAGAAAGGAAGGAAAGAACAAAAGAAATATGATCACGCTTGCCGAACAACGTCAACACCCACCATATTCACGGAGTTCAATGAGATGTATCTCCATGCTTGACTACTTATGCATAATCATGTAGAATCTTGAATAGATTTATGGAGAGGAAATATGGTAAACATACACATCCGAGATGCCAATTAGAAATTTTCACAGTGAAAAAGACTGTAGTAAACCAACAATTTGACAAAATTTCAAACTTCATAACAACTGTCATGTTACCTACCAAATCATTCACTTCTCACTCCCAACTACATTGAAATTTTACCATCTCCACAATATCTACTTGCATATAGTCATTAGTTAGAATATAGTCATTAGTCATTAGTCAGAATGCCACCTACCATGGTACCAACCATCACAGGCACCTAAATGAGCATCTCACTGTAATAACATCAATAAATATAATATCAATGTATTACAGTTACGAGGCTTAGAACTCACAAAACTTCATTGTGAACCCAAAACAGAAGGTTCTCTCTTCCAACACTCCCCCCTTCCTACAACCAAAAAAGTGTTTTTATCGTTGGTAATTGAAAGCTATCGACTACTTGGAAAGTAGTATTTCCCCTGCACAACAGAATGAGGCGATGCAATATTTGGAAATATGTATGCCACCAACATGTTTTACATGGCGGATGCAGAACTTAAGAGCATCGCCCTTCCTTGTCTTCCATTTAGATAGACACTGATGCGACCAACTGTAGGTCAGGATATTAATAGCTTGAACCAACAAAAAGTAAATAGCTTAAAAAAGAAAAGAACTTAGTTTGGGGACTGCCTTAAGATTCGAGCAAGTTTAAAAACATAGAGAATGTGTCTCATGATTCCTCATGAACCTCACATTAAGTAGTAGCACCTGAGATTAGCATGGTATGCTCTGGAGTCTGGACATTCTATTAAGAGGCTTAAGCCCCATCTAGAACTAAAGCTCATGACTTGTCAGAAAATTGGCATTAAGTAACAACACCAGGTCATCATTTTAACACATTTTCACAGACACCAATGACAAAAACGTGGTTGTATAATAAACAATTGAACATAATAACAAATATAAGTTATAAAACAATCTACCAATTCATCCACAATTATAACTACACATTGATAAAATTCAAAATAAGATGATAAGTCCTATTTAAAAAAAAAAAAAAATTCTTCTCTCTTGACGTGGATAACCAAACCCGGTTAGATTCAGACACGATACACTTTTCAGTTATTCGGAGAACCCAAGTACTCTCCTGATCCAGGAAACAACACTTAAGATCTCTTTCCCCACGCCCGGGCACCGTTTGGAAGATACATGAGCACACAATCAACCTATTGTCTATTGATACTAAAGAGCCCAAAGGATTCTTCCAAAGTATCCATTCTGGGTCCAATAAAATTCGTAAGCATAAGAAAGACGGCCTATCAAATGGAGATTTGGAGTTTTTTTTCTTTCAATCATTTTTCTATTGTTAATACAACATAGAAGGACTGCTACTACGAAGATAATTACGCCCTTGAGTATGGAAACTGAAGCATAATGATAGCAAGTCACAATGTATGGTGCAATTGCTTTAGAATCTAGTCCACTATGATCAGCCAAATACCATCATATATCTTTATACAATAGAATTGAACCATTTCATGTTAGACTTAGAAACTAACCTGTCTGCCCCTTCAAGGCTAGAGGGAATGACTCTCCTCTTCTCCATGATCTCAAACTTGAGATACTTAATGCCAAGAGAGCACCACCAAGGATAACACCAAACCTAAGGGCAGAAAGGCTTCCAGTTAGCATGAAGGAAAGAAAGCCACCAGAAGAGAGAAGGATACCTGCAAAAAATAAACAATAAAATGACAAAAAGTTCACTGCTTAATCTAAATACTAGTCAAGCAATACCACTAAGCATGGCAAGTATAGGACCAGAGAGACAGTGTCAGAATAGTGAAAGATAAAAACATTCGTACTAGAAATATCCATGTGTCGTATTTAATGCATACCATATGGTATCCCAAGGTAAAAGTCACGCATTTTAGATAATTCATTCACATCATCAGTTGAGGAAGCAAATGTTTCCAAAATATCCTTCACTGGTTCAGGGGAGATCTCTGCGGCCGTAGAGAGATTCTTCTTACTCTCCTCACTGATTTCCTTCGCAACAATACTCAAATCATTTCTTGCCTTTTCTGCTTGAACTTTCCACTGCTCTGAAGTTTCTTTTAAAATAACCATTGCTTTCTTAGAGTACAACTCATATGCCTCTTGTGATACACTCTGCATCTTTAACGCTTGCTCTTTGAAACTAGCAAGTGTCTGTTTCCAAGCTTCCTCTGATTCTTCAGCTCCCACTTTAAGATCACTCTTCTCCTCCTCCACTTTATCTGAAAAAGCCTGAAAAACAAAGAAAGAGTCAAATATATAAAACGTGTTAAATAATATCCATATACAGAATCAAAATAAGAAGAAAATTGTACATATTCTACAGCCACGAATTATTTACGTGCGCGCGCGCGTGAAGACAATAAGATAAATCACACCATTTGTTCATTTACCACTACATTACAAGCTAACAAGCATCTTCTATCAATTTCCCCCAACTAAAAGTTAAAGCCAACCTGTTTCCTAACGAAGTGGAAATGATGGATGCCTCCTGATTACATTAGTCCAATTACCACAATCTTGCGATGTGATGCTAAGTCAAGATCGCGAGAAAGCAAATAATAAAAATCACAGTTCATCATTTGATTATGCAATAAAGAGCAACTATTGTTTGAAGGAGGACGATGCACTGCAATAACTCTTGAATTTATAAAAAGAAAATGGCAAACTGATGAGTAATATATTACCGTTGAGTTTCAGAACCATTTAATGGACTGCTACAAGTTGAAACTATTTGATTGTCATTGAACATGAGAGTGAAGGTCAAACAAAAGGTACCCAATAGAATGCCTCTTCAAACTGATGGACCGGCCTTGACATCTTCCCAGCAAAATATAAGCCTAAAAGCCCCACCACAGCCCATCAACACTTCCGATATACAATCTAATTGTAGAATACTCCTAAAACACATAATCCTGATTGAAGGAAATCATTTCTAAATTACAAATCCGAGCTAAAAACAGGCCAACATATTGTTTCTGTTCTTTATGCTAGAAGTCACCACAATATTTTAGTGAGCGCAATAGCTTACAATGATTTCATGTTGCAAAATGCCTGGAGAAAAGTATGAAGAAAAAAAAAAAAAAAATGCAGCTCTGATATAATAAAAAATGGATCCAATTTTAGCATTCCCTACCGGATTAATATTTTTTAATCAATCATGAGAGTAGAAATTCGGAAAACAAAAAAAATAACAATAATAAAAATCATCTGTTTGGGAGAATACTTCTTCAATAAACCTGAAATTTTACACCAACAAATGCTAAGATTCTCCAAAACTATTTAAGCAATTCCCATGTGAATCAAAGAAGCAATAACGTCAATTAATTTAACACCATGGTACACACTGAACTGTATTGTTCAAAATTTCAATAACTTACTACATTACAATTATAAAAATAAAATAAAATAAAAACAACAAAACAAGGACGGCAAATAAAAATTGAAAAAACGATTGTAAGCATGAGAAGATATTTTTAGCTTACCGATTCTTCACGAGAAGATGCAAATGAGAAAACCGATCGATTCCTCAAGCTTCGAGGAGGCAGAGGAAGTAAACCCAGGCCAAGCTTCGTCGGAGAAACGGTGCGAGACACAACTGAGACTCCGTGAGGTCGAAGTAGACATTTCCATTGGAGAGACATCGGTGAGGGACATAGAGCCATTGAAGCTCTCCTCAGGAACAGAGCCGAGGAGTTAGGGTTAGGGTTTGTGAGAGTAAACGAATCGATCGAAACACTCATCGTGCTGCCGTGTATGGTGTTAAGATTCTAGAGAGAGAGAGAGAGAGAGTATAGAAAGAGAAAAGGCGGAGAAGTGGGTGAAATAAACGATGGCGCGAGAAGGACTTCTTTATGAAAGAGGAAGCAAAGAGAAGAGGGGTCCGGAAACGCAGAAACAGGGTCACTCTCAAGTTTCTAAATAGACGCCCTCTAAGTAGCGCGTGGTATGAGATATATCATATCCGCAACCAACGTTACCTGGGAAATGTTGGACACGTGAATTGCGACGTGGGATGGCGGAGGTGTATTGTTCATTTGTCCATATCTTTGTTTCTTCAGCAATACACTCTCGTATTGTCCGTTGTCCATTTCATCTGTTAATTCGTGAAAAATCAATTCTACAAATTGTATTGAGGGAATTTTTTTTTTTTTCTTCCTTCGATTCCGTAACAGATTAATAGTACTCCTAATAAACAAAAGAATTCATAGTTAACTTTTTTTTTTTATTATTATTTATTTATTTTATTTATTTTTATACTGATTCGGTAATAGATTAATAGTACCCCTAATAGTTAACTTTTTTTTTTTTTTTTTAAATTATTATCCTGATTCCGTAACAGATTAATAGTACTCCTAATAAACAAAAAATTCATAGTTAAACCTAGTATAAAAAATGATCTGATTCATTTAAATATATATATATATATTGGGCCATGCTAAAAAGTACTCGTAGTACGTAATAATATTGAGCTGTTTACAAACTTAATTCATAAAATTAATAATATGTAGAGTAGTGAACCAGTCACCCCTTGGAGTTCGGACTACATACTTGGTGTTGTACCACATCTCATATATATAATTATTGAGATCAGACTGATATGATATAATATTTTAACACAACAACAAATGATCAAATGATCCTGATACGGAATTAGTGAACACCAAGCTAAATACATATACCGAATTCCAAACTCAAGAGAACAACAAGTGGGTGCTAGGCAAGCAAGGGATAGATGCTGCCATCTAAGCAACATTCTCCTTTTTATTTCATTTTGTAACCAATTGCCAAAGAAAGCACCCAGTGGCAGTACATGCGTTACACATTATATGTATTTAGCTTGGTGCAATCATGAAGAATGTGATCACAGTGGTAAGATACTGATGAATAGTTAGACAATAGACATGTACTCTATAATCGGTGATCTGATGGAACACGGCCCAATTTCACAAAAAACCCAGCACTGAAATGTACTTTTTCTAATCCAAACTGGAATTAATAGGACTCAGCCCAATATAAAAAATCCCATCGAAATCCAGAGTTGTGACTAATTAAAGGCCATCTTGTAAATAGCTGTTCTTGTTACTTCCCACTTGGACCTTTAGGCCATGGTTTGTGGGAATATAACTTGGACATGAATGGGCCTAGCATGAATGGTCTCAAACTTAATTCTCTGGAGTTGGCCATAGGCTTTGCATTCAATCAAACCGTGTATGTATATGCTAGTTGTTACAAGTTTAGATTTTATCTCACATTTATATCAAATTAGAATAAAAAGTAAAATAGGTATAAATAGATTAGGTGTCTTAAGTTTTTGGTCAGGTGGCAAAACACCCATATACTAGTTCCTATGCAAGTAATTAATAGAAAGAATTTGAAATTGACGAAACAGGAGCTAATTAAAAAACATGTCAAAATTTATGTAGTCCAATGCTAGATATTTTGCATCACAAGCAACTTAAATGATTCAAATTACAAAAAAAAATTGTGAGGATCATCTTTTGAACTTTCTTTTTATGTGATATTTACATTAAACTAAGGAAGTCACACTGGTCTATTTTAGGTTTAATGTTGAATGATGTGATTTGAATCAAGGTTGTTTCTACTCATATAAATTGTTGCATCCGAATGGTGAGAATATCACTTGATACCGAACATATATGTTTATGGAAGTAAAGCAATTACTCTTATACTTTATTAGAAGAGATTTGAACCTTTAACCTTTTTTTTTAGAATAAAAAGAGTGACACCGCTGGACCAATTAGTCCTTTGGTATGTATAGATATGTGTGTGTGTGTTTGTGTGTGGTAGCATTTAGTAGTCCCCAGTTATGGATGGATAGAGACAGCAGTCGCCCCATCTGTGATGAAAGTTGTGACAATGTCCCCAAATAGCAGAGGTTGAGAACGATGTTTCAACCAAACCAATAGAATTCTAGCTAATTAAAGACCACCGTATGGACCATTCAAAAAAAAAAAAAGACCACCGTATGGCTAAAATGAGTCAGCTTTTACCATTTGAGTGACATTGGCCTCATCTCATCAATATTGTTGCTGCCAAAATCCTCGGATGGTAAAAAAGTCAAATTCGGATGTCGAATTTATATTTTTACAGGTGTTACGATGTCAAAATGCTATATTTTAGTAATTCTATTCCAAAAATACTATTTTTTAACGCAACTACCATTCTTTTTCAACTACCATTCCCATCATTTATATTTGCATCAGTAATACTAATATTAGACACATTTCACGTCAAATTGTAAACATTAGAAGGAAACTAAAATTAAACCTAATTAAAAAGAAACAAAAATCTAAAATATTTGGTAAAAAAAGGACCAAAAAAAAAAAAAACAAATTTTTTATAATTTTTTTACCACTATTTGTGAATCATTATTTTTTATATAATTTTATTTTTCTTTTTCAAAAATTTTTATGTATGTATATATTATATATATTTAAGTATATTTATTATTAAAAATATATATATTTCTAGGGCAAATCATTTTAGCCTCCCTAATCGCCTCCATCTATTCTCGTTCTCAACTCTACTTTCCCCCCTCCTCTCTCTCTCCGCAACTGCAAACTACAAAATCTACAAAAATAAACATCAAGAAATAAATTCACAAGCTTCAGATCGCCATATCTTTCAGTTTGGCAGAATCGGAAGTTGTAGTGAGGCGGTGAGTTGTTTGATGTGACTTCGGTGGATCAAAACGTCGACATTGTCGTTCGGATCCTCTTACCAAGTGAATGATGGCTCTACGACGACAGGGACTTTCTCTTCGGGTTGACTTGCCAGTTGGCTCATTCCACCCTGTAACAAACTCAGAACACCAAGGTATGAAGAATTTTATCTATTTTGTTTTGTTTGGATCTGTTGATTTTATCCAAATGAATTTTGATTTGGCCTCTATATTGACTCAGAAACATGGGTTTACCCTAATTCGCCGCAATTGACACTAACCGAAATCAAAATCTAGTCCGTTTGAATCACTGCAATGGAAGCCCAAACAGTCCTCATCTGGTTTTGACACCACCGAGAACGCCTTTCACTGCTCCGATTGAACCTTTAGATCTGATATATGAAGTTGCTGGACACTTCGCGAGCTTAAAGATAAATGGTAAAGGACCACCCAATGCTAAAGGACTCTTCGGCGACCCACGAGCTCTGATTCCCATAACTGGGTTTCTACTCAAATCACTCTCTCGCTCCGAATTTCTCAGAGGCCAGTCAAGTAAAGACTCTTCGCCATATCTTTCAGTTTGTTCAAAAAATCAAAAACCCAAATCAGATTATTCAAAAAATCAAAACCTATATCTTTCAGTTTACATCACTGTTCGCAAGCTTCAGCCACTGTCTCTCAACTCAAGCCACCAAGAAACATCAAGAAAGAAATTCACCATCTTCGTCGGAAAAATCCCAGGGATAGAATCCAAACGGATCGTCACCGAGGAAATTACCGGAATTGGAAGCTTTTGCTCTAAAATGGATGAAGGAAGAGTGTGATTAAAGGCGAAGAAGTAGAAGTGAGAGAAGAAGAAAGAGTGGAGAAGCAGAGGGCACTAAATTCTGCCATTGAAGAGAGATTTTGGCAGAGCGAGAGAGAGAGATGACAGGCAAAGCAAATAGCTATTGCTATTTGTTTTTTAAATTTGGCACCAAAAATAGCAAAGGCAAATTTTGACAGGTGATATAGCAGCTCATTGGAGGGCTCAATTTTAACTTACCTGTTATATTTTGAATTGGCAACCCAAATAGCAGGTGGTTGGAGATGCTCTTAGAGACTACATTTAAAAGGAAATTTAATGAATTGAAAGCTTTTCTTCTTGAAATTCGAAACAGAGGGTAAAAGTTGCATATTGGGAATCAGGTTCACTTTAAATGAGGCTAGAAATGATTTCTATTATAGATATGATAATTAAAGTATTTATATAGACTATGATGTTAATACATGAGAGTTGAAAGATGATTAGCTATTTTGTTATATCAAAGCTTCATATACATAAGGTAGTATTTATAATGATTCCATCTCCAATGTTCTCTATGTTCCAAGTTACAAATGAGCTTTGTGCATCTTCTTGCACCATGTTTGACATTTGTGGGTAACATTTTGTCACTCTCACAAAAGAAGAGAATTGTTGTCATTTCAGTAAGTACTTCATTTTAGTTTTGCTATAGGACTAGCAAAATATAAGTTTGGGGGTGTGATAAATGCCGAATATTGCATGTTAAAGTGCCCTTATTTGCATTAGTTAAGTTTATTATTTGATCATTTTATATAGATTGATGAGCACAGAAAAGTGCGCATTTAAACCCGTTAAGCTTAGGTATTCTAGAACCTTTATCTATCTTACTTTATCATTTTGTATTGATTTCGTGTTAGTTCCATTTTTAGGCACTTATCCCGAAAATAAGCTAACTCAGCCAAATAAGAGCTTAATTGAAGTAATTCTGGGATTGATTAATGAAAGGAGCAAAGTGGAGAAAGAAGGAAGCAAATGAAGCAAAAGGGTGACATTCAGGATTTTTGATCGATCCAACTTCAAAGTTTGATCGATCCAACATGAATCAATCTCAGTACTTCAAGATAGATCTAACTTTTGACCCCAAAGTAGAAGTCAAAAGTTCAATCGATCCAATATCATCCTTCAATCGATCGAACACTTTTGTCCTTTTCCAAATGATTGATCTTATCCACAGCTGTACTACCTACTAACCACTTTTGTCATTTTCCCCCAAAATATCTCCAAAAATATCTCAGATTTTTCTTTTCCCAAAAAGCTCAACCAGTTGGATCGATCCAGCCTTAGTTTGATAGATCTCAGCTAAGTTCGATCGATCCAAGTCCAGGTTCGATCGATCGAACTTCCTCCAGTGCGAAAAAGTTAAAAAGCCTGCTCATTAAAAGTTGTACCAATCCAATCATTGGGGAATATTCCTTGCACGACCCCAGCTCATTTTATGTGTCACTTGACCTACCTATAAAAGGAATATGATGCACTTTTTGAGGAGGGGAATTCTAAAGGATTAGCATTGGGTAGAGGCAACTTTAGAGGCTATTCTTAGTGTAAAAGAAAGGAGGAAGAAGCTTGAGACAACATTGGAGGAGACCTTTACCAACAAGGAGCAACTTGTATTCATGGAGTTAGCCCTTGAGGGTTGTAGCATCTTCACTATGAGTGGTTAGACATCCTCTTGGGGCTAGAGTTAGCCCCAAGCATGCTTTCTTTACCTTAATCTTGTGTATTTATTAAGTGATTAGTGTTGTAATAAATATTTTAATTTTTTGATATATATAAATCTTATTTCTTGTATGATTTATATGGTTTAATGCTTCCAATTGATTATTTCATTCTATCCATATGTCTATGTATGCTAGAATAGAATATT
>JAOTQH010000070.1:3806969-3818455 GCA_025631255.1 Cornus kousa | reverse complement strand
GACGTGAATTGTCTGTCTTAGCATCATCTTTGATAAAATCAGTTTTGGGATATATTGCTTGATTGACTTTTGAACCCATGCATTCCCACACAAAAATATTGTTGTCAAAAGCATTTGATTGTTTGATTCATATGTACAAAGGTGTACTGAAAATGATATACAAGGTTAACATCTCAATGTGCTGGAATTTTTTCAGGCTCAATTATGTGATTCCCATATTACCTGAAAGCAAAGTTTTATGGTACCTTTTATTGCCTTTAAAATTATGTTATACAAGGAAGAAAGCCCTTCGAGTATCTTTTTGGTGGCACACATTTCAGTCTTTTGTTTACAATTATGATGTTATGCTGATCCCAGTGCATGTAGTATCATATAATTGTGACCTGATGCGATGGGAATGAATAGTTCTCGTTGTGCATTCAGGCAATGTAGTATCAATTGTAAACTTGTTAATCTGTCTCAATCTGGAAAGTTGGGAATAATTATATTATTTGGAGTGATCCATTCTGAGTGCTCCAGGTTATATATTTTATTTTTACCGTTATGTAGTTCGAGGATGGTTATGAAATTTCTCTTCAAGTAAAGATTTTTGTGACCAATCTCTTATTGCTAACCAATATCGCGTTGTCATTTGAGGATGCAGCAAGAAAGGCCAAGTCTTCCGGAGGATATATCCCCTGATCTCGCATTCATCATACAGTCATGCTGGGTTGAGGATCCTAATATGCGACCCAGTTTCAGCCAGATAATCCGCATGCTAAATGCGTTTTTCTTCACACTCAAGCCACCCTCACCGTCGTTTTCAGAATCTAATACCACGGAAGCAGCAATGACAAGCAATGGTACCATGACTGCCTTGTCTGCACGTGCAAAAGGGAAATTTTCTTTTCTTCGCCAACTTTTTGCTGCAAAGAGGACTAGGAACTCACAATAGCTGGTAAATTTTTGAGAAGTTTCTTCTTGTTCCTACTCAAGCTCAAAAAGCATGCAATCGGAAATATAATTTAAGCGAGGTTGTGATCTGATTATATAAATCATGATGATTAGTGATGAAAATGCCGAACTGAAATGATGTTAATGGTGAAAGTCATTGAGAATAAATAGAGATACAGGGGCTTGTAAACCTTTAGGAGACCTTATTGTAAAGGAGACAAATGTTTGCAGACATTTTCTGTCCTTATAAATGTTACCATATTCAGAAAATGGATACAGTAGGCCAGTTCATTGACCTATATTTTCTGTTCTAGTTGGTTGAGATTTGCTCTGTCAATTTGGCTGGAAAATATTTCCACCACTAGGTTTGAAGAGTAAGTTTCTAATAAAATTACAAATTGTTTTGGCCTTATGTTTTAATGGCAACCAAATTCTATGGCTTTGCTATTCTCTCAACTCAACTTGATAAAGTTTCGTCCCAACTATTTGTTGATGAAAGTGGGTATTTGTTGTTGGAGTCAATAAATAGGATATACTTGATCCTTTTCTGTCACAGAGAAGTGGAGAAAGAGTTGCGAAAAAAGAAATGGTTGTCAAATGTCAGTTAGACCTAAGCAGTGAAGATGGATGTGATTTGTCTTTAAGTTTTGGGAACTCCTTATTGTGGCCTATTTGAGGTGATTCCCTGGTCATGCATGGTTAAATATGTTAAATTTGGGGCTTAGGTTCTCTGCAATATGCTTTACAGCTCTGTTCCATTTATTTTCCATTTATTATTGTTTATGTATTACAAAATATTTTCCATTGTTACATGTATGGTGTAGTCGTAGATTGCATTTTTCCTATGGAAATGTGCTAATTGTGTTACTCTCATGATATTATCTTAGGGAAAGGAAGGACCCTTTTGCTCATCATGTTTGGTTCAGTAGAAAGGAAATAAGGAATGAAAGGAGCATTATCCATAGAGCTTCTCTGGCGGGGAAAAGATGTGAAAAATAAAGAGAAGATGCCTCCTTCCTCTTTTTGTTCCACCTTTATAGAGGAAGAGAGATGAAGAATCTGACTTTTCCCCTTCCTTTGTCATTCTCTTTCCCTCTTCCAGACCTTCCATCCCTCTCCCGTTTCCTACCCATAATCTTCCATCCTTAGATTCTTACTCCTTACCAAAGAGGCACTGGGACTTGTCCGTGTCATTAGAATTTCCCAGTGTATATATTTTTAACATCTAACATCATTGTAACATGGCCTGTATACTGGTGCTTTAACACGATTGCGTATAAAGTTATAAACAGTGTTATATTGGCTTATTACTTTGCCCACTAAACCATATTTATATATAGTGTAAACTTTATAAATAGTGCTTTGTGATTCATGTAGTCCTTGTGGAGGGCCTATTCATGCACCACCATCAAATTGATTATGATGGTCAACTAACTTGTTCAGAACTTGACATCCAAGTCCTAAATTTCGGCTTCTCTACTTGGATTATTCACTTGCTTTCTTGGGGGCCATCTGATTTGGTGTAATTTGCCCAATAAACTTGCTTTTGAAAAGTCAAAATCTAGCAACAGGTAATGTTGAGTGATTGTGAAATTAATAAGAAAGTGACATTGATTCATAGACATGGCCGATCCTTCACCATTCCACGAGTGCATTATTTAACATTTGTAGTTAATGGTACAGTACACCATAGTATGCATTAGGGCCCGTGAAAGACGGACATGTGAGACAGGGGACCATAGTATTGATGGTGACTCAAGTTTGCGATCAAGGGAAAACATCATGGACAACAAGTTGGCAAAGTTTGTTGACATGTCCGAGATGAGAAGGTCGTTGGGTCAGCGGCTGCTTACGGGGAAAGCTTGGTGTGGAGAAGTGGAAAATCGTTGCTGCAGCCTTGGCTTTTGTCAGTGTGGTTTTCCAAATTTGCATCACTTCTTGTTCATCATGCACTTAAAAATATTATAGTTTGATGAGATGAGATGAGATGAGATGTGTTTCTTGCTGGTTGTGGATGTGTAGGATTTATTCCAATTTTGCTAGCAAATAATGTTTTCTGCAGGTTGACTTTCTCAATCCCGCTTATAGGATTTAGGTGTAGTGCATATATTGTAACTGTTTCATTATTTATAGTATATATGGGATAGATATAAAGATTTTACAGAGGTTTGACATGGAATGCTATGATTTCATTGTTTTTGTGTGATTACCTCCTGGAGGATTTGATTTATCAAAACTTTCCAATACAATCATGAATATATATGTATATATGTATATTTAGCCACAGTCTTCAATGTATTAAAGGATGTATATATATATGGCTTATTATATATTTCAGCTAACAATTGGCTTTCAAACCAAGTTGGGCCATGAATCTACAGCTTTTATATATATATATATATATATATATAGGACACACTCATCATCAATATTACAATGAGAAGTCTCCTAGAATTGATCTCCTTCAAAGGTCTGTCCAAATTGCCATCCTGCTGGGACGATGTTGTAGTTGGTAATGGTCCTGCCATCGCTGGTTGTGACTCGGATAGATAGACTTTGGCCATCGAGGTATGAGTTGCTCTGCCAATTCTGGCCCCAATTTCTCGACATCACTTCCCATCCTGTCCTAGAGCCCTTGATTGCCGCTGTCTGTACATCCCCGGCACCACCAACGTTTGTTATCAACACCAAATTGAAGTAAGAGTGGCCATTGATGGTGAACCTTATTCCTCCTTTCTTCAGACATGGTACCCTGTCAAAATCATCACAAACATGTACATTACAGAAAGAATGAGCACACCACATTGCTTCAACCAAATCTACATTCTCCCAAAATGGTGTATTTGATAAGTGTCAATGTCATGGGTTAATTCAATGCACGAAGCTCTAGTCAATGTGGGGTCAAGGTTTAGACGTGTATTTTTAACCGATCACTTTTAATTTCTCTGACTTGGAGTTAATAATCCAAAGTTGCTGTGAGGTACAATGTTTAGGAAATATTGTTATTACCTTCTGTAGGCAACAGGAACAATACCGGCGCGATACTCTGCTATTTGCAAGAAAGCAGGCTCTGCCAAATCAAAGTGGTGGCGAGGGGGATTGCACCACCCTCCATTGTCATTAGGCAATGCATAGTTAGGCGGACAGAAGTTTGTGGCTGTTACGGTGATGGTACCGGCGCGGCACCATTTGGGGTCGTCATTGCACCTCAACTCGTAACATGCTCCGCAGCTCAGACCATTGTTGTAGATTGCAGTGCTTAGAGCTGCAGTGCTTGTCCCATAACCCTGGCTGTACAAGTTTCCATACCCACATGCACCCCCTGCAAATCACAAAATATTACTACATTACTTGCGAACAATTAAGGAATAGTTTATTTGGAAAATATTTGGTTCCTGGTGCCTCATGAAGCATTATGTCTCAGGATCGATTTCTACTAAGTGTATGTCGCACGATCAATTTTTACTGGCTGCAAACATAATCCGAACTTTATCCAATCGGTGTTGGGACACCTTACATGAGTTTGTGGATTGGTCGGGGCAAAAGGTCCGGACACTCCAATTATGAAAAAAAAAAAAAAAAAAATGAATAAGGAATGATTTTGACAATCAAATATCATCTCTTGGATGACTTAGGAGGTAGGAGAATCGCGATTGTTAGTAACATTGCATGCGCAATAATGAATCACAACACATTATGTGGTGATGACATCGAATACTTACTCACTAAATGACACTAATGCGGACTTAAGTATCATCCCTGTACAAATTAACACATTCTTGCAGGCACTCACACTTAAGCCCGACTTACCCATTGTACCAGTAGCATCATCACCGCCATAGAATGTTGCATGGGCACTTTCCCAGCCACCGGAGGTGTCATAACCTCTGCCATAGGCTCTACTGTGGTGTCTGCCGTAAGTGCCATGGATACACAAATTGAAAAGAAAGAAGAGAAATGGCATAAATTTCATTGACTTAGTAGCCATATTGTGTGTGTGTGTGAGAGAGAGAGTGTGAGAGCGATAGTGAGAGATAGAGAGGGTTTGGTTAGAACAGAACTTGAGGGAAATGAGTAGCTATATATAAGAGTTGTGGTTGGGGGGCTTAAGGTGTTATTGCTTATTAGTATTTGTGAGAGAAGAAGAACATATACAAGTGATCGGCTGTCACGTTTGAGGCAGCCAAATGCCCTAACAAACAGATTCAACTTTCTAAGTCATTAACCAAATCATATGAGCATACAGTTGTTAAATCATTAAGTCCACGCCCCAACTAGCATATATTTCTCAACCGCCTCTTTTACTCTTTCATTTGCTCTCTCTCTCTCTCTCTGTATTTAATACTCACTAGTTGTTGATAACCATTATCTCATACATTTAAATTTTGTATTTAATATTTTCTTTTTCGGAAATTCAGTTGATTGTATAAAAAAAAAAATTGTACACTGAAATTCGTTAGCTGAAATGTAGCATTTAGGGGAGAAAAAATTTGGTTAGCTCAAATTCAGTGGATCGATCTCTCTCTCTCTCACAGAGTCTCTTATGGAGTATATAATGGTCGATCACGTGGCAAAAACTTTATCAGTCAATGGTTTACGTGGTGGAAAATGGAGCTGACATGTCATCAAGGAGGTGTTGAAGGAGTCACATGACGAGACCCCAATGCAGTGAAGCAACAGTGAGGTGTCAAGCATTTGTTGGACGAATTGTCACGTGGAAAAGCTTGATTAGTTGGAGGAAGGTTAGTCAACCAGTTCAGGAGTCCAGATGAAAAGGTGATGACGTGTCATATTGACCTGTACTCCCGGGTTTCATGCCTTTCCTCCGAGGATCAGTTTGATGAACAATATATATATATATAACAACAATTAAACATAGCATGTGATGTATATATAGAAACATAATATGAGAGAGAATTGCACCAGCCTATCAACTCATTCTTGGCATGTCTGTGAACATTACATTCTATAAAATATAAATTTTGGACAAAGCCCTGTTATATATTTGGTTACATAGCAACTGATTTTTCTAGGCTGCTTTTTTTTTTTTTAATGTTAAAAAAACTCTTCCTTATGTGGACAATGCTTGAGTCCCTTATCAGGACAATTTTAGTCCTGCAAGTGGAGTTGGCCCAATAAGAGATTGACACCTCTTTTCAACTTAAAAATATATAAAACATGAGATATACCCATTTACTTAGGACTAGACCAGATAGATTATTTCCTTCTTGTTTCTTTCTCATCCCATGTGCTGTGTCTCTATTTTTTTTTTGTTTCTCTCACATCATGCTCCTATTTCCGTCTCACATTGTCTCCTCCATTCACAAATCCAGATCTAGGAAACATCGCTCAAACCCCTTGATTTCGGAAAGTGTTCTGGTCTTAGCAAGGATTGATTCAAATTTTTTTTTTTTATGATTTACATTCTTGAAGCAAGGTATATATGTTCAAACATTATATTTTCCAATGCAAATTGTTCTTTCTTCTTTCAAAGAGCTTAAATCAAGTATGGGTTTTGTTGAATTTTTGTTAAAAAAGAGCTTAATTCAAGCTTAATTGTGTTCAAATCTTGGGTTTCTTTCCTTCCAGAAACAAAGGTTTTTTTTTTTTTCTTTTTCTCTCATACTTATTTAGGTTTGTTTTTCATAAAATAATTATAATAATAATAATAATAATAAATCTTACATTTTTAGCACCTCCATTGCTATTTTACAAATTTTGCAGTATATGGTAAAGGCAAGACCTACGGACATGGGAGCATGATGTGAGAGAAACAAAAAAGAAATGAAGACGTAGGAGAGAGAAACAAAAAGGAAATAATTTATCGGGTCTAGCCCTAAGTAAATGGGTATAACCCATTCTTTTTATTTTTTATAGTTTAATAGATGTATAACCTTTTATTGTGCCAACTCAACATGACTAAAATTATTGTGATAAGGCAAAACTCAAGCATTGTCTTTTATATATATATTTGCCTGAATATAATTCTTTTCTTTAGTTGCTAATGTCATTCTAAAAGGATTAAAAAAAATGTAACTGAGTAGAAAACATTATCCAACAATAAGTCATATATATATATGGCCGGCGTTTTGACTTTGAGAAAACAAATACTCACTAAACTAGCTTTGAAATATGTGTGTGTGTGTGGTGTGGATCAGTTGAGTTTATTTTGATGTCCATGTGGTTTGTAATGAGTCAGTTGGGATTTAATTAAAATTGGACACACCAACCTATTTATAAGAAAAGGACCTGAATTTTAAACTGGAAATAAAAAAACCACATGCTCGATCGTTTGGGGGGACATTTAATCACAGAGGAACATTAAGATGTTGTCATAGGACAATGTGGAAGTGCCCTTCGCAAGGGAGGTTGATGACCACCTCCATAAAAATGGATTCCAACCAATATTTAAACTGCAACTAACGGTAATTAATTACAATATGCAGGGTTTGCCATGAACTCCATGGAGATTTAGACACTCTCCAAATTAAATCTTAAACCCCACCATGCATGTGCCTTCGTATTCAACAATTCAACATGGAAGTGCAGACATCATTGTCCTATTATTGTTTAGTAAAAACAAATTAAGGTCCGATCAAAGTTAAAATCGAGCTTAGAAGACAACCAAAATGCATGCACATCAAAAGTTACTTCAGCCTCTCATCCTTTCCTCCAACAATGAGTTATAATTTGGTTAATTATCATGTTAAAATTATATATTATACACATATATAATTCCAATAGATAGACTAGATATCTCAATTAGATACAAAGTATACGAGACTTATATATATTTCAACCATCTTCATTAAACAACTTTCGAAAAAAAGAAAGAAAAAAAAAAAAAACAAACAAACAAACAATGTTAATGAATGATCATAATTTCCCTATGGATGTAGATGGGAGCCTACAGAGTGGCTATTAATGTGTATGAACAACTTTAGTATAAGTAGTTCAGGCTTTCACACTCTTTCTTGTAGCTCTCATAAGCTTTTTGATGAGTACGTATATTGTTTCAGTCTTCAGACTCCTCATTTGCTTCATTAAATTACTCTTATGCATAGCTTTTTCTGTCCTCCGTAACTGCACTTTAAATTTTAATTTATGGGACTTGTAAAGATGGTAGCCTGGTAGGTTCAAAACTGTGTCCATATCACCTACCCATAAGTCTCCTGGTCTCTTCAAAACAGTAATTATGGATTATGCATATGCGCAAGATGCAGAGTGGGTTCCACCATTTTGCACCTTTGGATGCATGCGGGTTATAAAAGTACTCCCTCTGTCTCAAAATACATGACCGCATTCAGTACAAAATTATTATAAAAAAGTAACACGAAAATAGTAACAAGTAGCAGCCCAACGCCACTATACAATTCTTCGTTCCAAATCCTCTTCAGAGAAGCAAATGCTAGTTGATCTCTCAATTCCAAAATAGAATAACCAAACCAGAAAAAAATTAGATTACAAGTTTCAGCACTAGGATACTAATGGGCTTTGGACTCATATTATGATCATAATACCTCTCTCTTTGAATGCTATTGGGCTTAACATTTTATAGGTAGTAATTGGTGGCCCAGGGAAAAAAAATAGAAAGAAAAGAAACGAATTGCTGGGCCTGTTCGAAATCGATCCTTTCTGGTGCCATGTTCTTTCTGCGACAGCAACTCATTTTCAGGGAAATTTTGAAGCTCAATTCGGCCTCCAAATCCAATACTCACGGCCCAAATTTACCCGAACGGCACCTTACAATATCTGGAGAAGAATGTCGGGTTGTGGTCCAACAGAGAGCCCATTGGTTTTGGTGCAGGTGTGATCAAATGCCCATAAAGCCTCATCGTAAAATTTGGATGCAAACAGAGAAGAAGAAGTGGACAAAAGTGTTACCAGAACGTGGTGGGCCCATTAACTAACCACTAATTAAATTGCCAAGACAAGAATCGTACGGTTTTGATAAGGTCGTGTTAACACGTGGCAATATGATGTGGTACGTTCTTTGTCGGTGCTCAGTTATTAAAAGTCCTGCTGCGTCACAGTCCTCCAGGCTCAATTTCGATAAGAATTTTTTTATTTTTATTTTTTTTGTTTTTTCTCTTCTTGTTCTCATTAACTGAAACTCTTATAGTTCATTTTGGTAAGAGAAGAGATTGGCCTTTCAACGTGGTTATTATCCAATCACGTTGAACTCGGAGAAGAGATTGACAATTGGAGTTGAAGGGCGTTTCATTTTTCTTTTGGTATATATAAAAAAAATCATTCTTCATTCTTAAATGTATAAATTGATCCCGTTAATTATTAGCTAAAATAGGATGTTCATGTATTATTAATTTACATTAACCAGGTGAGTATGTGACATGTGTGTGAGAGAGAGAGAGAGAGAGAGAGAGTAGTTACCAAAGACGGTGGTGATCATGCATGGTGGTAGTGGATCTGTTCGTAAATATGGCAAGGAGATCAAAATGGGATTCTCTCTTTAAGACAGTTGGGACAGCTATCATAGGTGCATAGCCTTTCAACACCCGCTATCATAAATTCTTCTGTTTGGGACCCGAGAAAGTAATACTGAAGTTTTCTAGAACTTCCACACGGAAATTATTAAAATGATTCCAAATTGCTGATGATACACTTGATACTATTTTCTTCTCACTTTAGTTGTCGTATTCAAAAATTATAAATTATATATTTTTGCGAGTCATAATTTTTTAAGGCAATAATTAAAATAGGACAAAAAAAAGTACTTAAAGAGCAAGAGGTATATATATAGCACTAAAGTTGGAACCAAAAAAGGGTATTTTTTTAGGCACAAATTAAATTTTAAACTCATTGTTGGTCTGATTTTATATGTAGACTTGATCATTAATAAATTTAGCCTTTCGATTGGTGGAGTTTCTTCAATTTAAGTTGCATATATATGTTACCTTTGAAACGCAGCATAGTGAAAGCATCCGAGAGTCCATACTAGGAAAATGTTATTGGCCATGTTATAATTGACCAACATAGTAATTTAAACGATATAATTGACTTTGTTATTATCATTGAGAAGGACATTTACCTGTCTTAAGAGGTTTTGGAAACAAGCAACTCTGAAAGAGATGTCTTACTATGGTAATATTACATGTTACATTCACTGATTCAGATCTGGAATTAATATGAGCTCAACCTACATTTTTATCCCTATTCATTCTAGCTGCTCAATTTTAAAAATAAGAAGCAATTTTACACCGCCTTTGAAAAACTTCATCATAAATCTAACCAGGTAGAATATATTATATCCTTTTTTATTACCAAAGTTAATGCCAAATATGGTGAAATCAGTATATGTTACAGATGGTTCTTTATAAGAGCTTTTCCCACTCTTATATATTGTTTTTGTCAATAAATAATACTGGGTAGATACAAATAAATAATAATAATAATTAAATTAGTTAAGGGGTTGAAATTTCCTTGGTATTGTTTAAAAATAGAAATGAAGTGAATGACATGATGGACATGGCCTAATCTTGTGTTACAATATGTGACAATCACATCAAAAAAACCTTATCAAAATGCAATATTGTTTTTTTTTTTTTTTTTTTTTGGGTTAGAAGCAATAATACACGTACAATTAATTCATATATTTAGTTGCAACAATGGAGAGGGAGAAAGTAGGAATTTGTGGAAGGGAGCGCAATGCACGGTCATTAAATGAAAGGTAGTTGAAAGGTCAAAGGTATGGTAATGGCACAGCAGAGTAGGCAGCTTGCGGCATTAAATTTCAAAACTAGTCTGAAAGAGACATATACTCGTCCCCCCACTAATTAATTAAACACAAGTAGCCAAAACGTCAATCCCTACCCAATTCACACTATTACTACTAGTAGCTCTGATCCTCCTCCTGCATTTGAACAACTCCAATGAATGGCATTAGCCTAACAAGTTACAGTGGCCAAAACGTGGGTAATGCACGTGTCACAGTTAAATACTGTACTAGTTTTGACACCTGTGGTCCACTATTTGCTACTCATCCATTCAGGTGGTGTCATGTGACTGGTCATTCCAATTCAAGTTTTAAGTTTAATTTTTTACCCATGCATTAAATTTGATGTCGATCAATATTTTCATTGGATCCTCCCGAAAAGGATTGAGAATAGGGTGATAGAGGTAGCAGAGTGACAACTTATTGGGTCGCACTTAACTGAAATAGACTTTTAACCCCTCACATCTCACTCTAACATATGTTTCGCTACATCACAACCCACTTTATACATCCAGTGGAATAGATTTGGACATGCACCACATGGCGTTCAATTTTTATGCAAACAAATTAATGTATGTCCATTATGTTTTGGACCAATATACATTCTGTTTTTTTTGGGTAAATAATTTTGATGGTACGTTGTTAATAAATTGGGTTAATTTTACTGTCACCTTTTAATTTTGGTCAATTATTATATTGAAACATTTTTTGAAAATTAACATCACTTACATTACAAATTTTTAGTGCGTTTTTCACTCACATTCCAAAAACTAATTTTCAACTGTGTAAGACCACTTTTTACTTGTAAAAAAACATTATT
>JAOTQH010000070.1:3779924-3798660 GCA_025631255.1 Cornus kousa | reverse complement strand
AACTACAGACAACCGAGTATTGCACAAAAAAATTATTTTCTCTCACCTTCTTTCTCAGTCTCTCTTCTTCTTCAATTATTTCTCTACATGAACAAGACTTGACTTTATGAAAGACTGAAAGTATATGTTTATTCATATACATATTTAGCCCATTATAGTTATGTCTCTTCTTCACATCTTCGTTTGGAATTTGGATCAACTTTATTTTTTATTTATTTTATGTTTTGTCTTGTCCATGTTTTTCTTATAATATAGATGAAATTATTGAAATTGGTCATGTTATTTGTTGTTATTTTATTTACAATTTTATATTTATATATACATGCATGTTTGTTATTAGGAAAATGAATGTACAATGTTCCAGTAATTATATTTTGAATATATATATATATTATTTTATAAACTTATTCCCGTCGTGTCTGTATCCTATTTTTTAAAAAATTTGTCATGTCGCTGTATTCGTGTCATGTCGTACCCGTGTCTGTGCTTCATATGTTAAAATGACCCCTCATGATAGTTAAGGGGGTTAATTGCTAAAAGATATTCATAAAGAATTTTTTTTGCAAATGGGTAAAAGTCGAGGGGAGTTTTTTGCAATTCGCCCAAATTATAATTGACATATTTTCAAATCAAAATAAGTTCGGATTGAGTTGTAAGATCCTCTTACATGTGCTATTCACATGTAGCAACATCTTTTTTTAAATCAACCTAATTGTAATTCATCATTACCATTATCTATCCCCTGAATAGAATTGGGATCGATCTCTCACATCTCAACGTTCTTTAGGGTGTGTTTGGATTGTATTAGTTATGAGAGAAAGAAAATAAAATAAAGGATAATAATAATTTCTATTTGTCTTTAGATAGGTAGGGGAGAAAAGAAAAGAAATAATAGTTATTATTATTTGGATAAGATAGAGGAGAGAAAAGAAAAGAAATGATAATAGACAACTTACCTTTTTACCCTTTTATAAATATGGGACTTGAATGGAATAATAAATTTGTATATTATTTCAAAGAGGCTATTTTTGGTATTATCAAAATACCACTTAAATCACTATCTTTTCTCTCCCTATCTTCTCAATTTTGAGAAGAAAGCAAATAAGAGATACGAAGGAATAGCTATCCCTCCCTATCTCTCCCTATCCACTCTTTTCTCTCCCTTTAATCCATCCAAACATACTCACACACTATCCTCTCTTTTCTTTTCTCTCCCTATCCCTCCAAATAAACCACTGGTGTTGGTAAAATTTAAGAAGCTTAACACATATGTTATCTGAAACTGTGCAGACTCGGAAATTTAAAGATAACAAAATCTCATTGAGCCTGTCACATTTTCGGTCTGGGCTCACCAAAACATAAGAAAAACAAATTAATATTTTATTGCATGGCCTTTAAGAAATCAAATGAATTAATAATCTATAAAGGCATATTACAATTGGGATGAACTAGACAAGAAAAAATGTCAAATTACGGGAAAGATTTACAAATTAAGAAAGGCTAAAAAATAATAATAAAAACAAAGCAAATGTTAAGCAGGCAAAACTATCCTAGTTGATACTGTGGTGTACCCATGAGCTACATTGGCATCCACCAATCCAGCAGCCCATCGCCGGAGAATCCTCAAGAGTGACGCCGCCTTTCTCCGAGCTCTCCCAGTACCCGTTCCAGTGACTTCCCATACCACCCTCTCGATGCCCGAAATTGACGCCAGCTCTGCCACTGCCTCGGAACCCCCTTTCCGGCATATAGTCACAAGTGTCGCCGCCGCACTCTCTTGAGCTCTCTCCGTCCCATCCCTCAATACCACTGTCAATTTCTTGATCAAATGGTAAGCTGCAGCTACAGCCACTAATCCACCTCTCTTCACCATCACTTCAAGAATGGTCACAGCCTCTTCCGCTATCTCATCCATCACTTCACTCACTATCTCCACCATTCCACTCTCAACTAACTTCGTAACCGTCTCTCTATCACCCGCCAATCCCAGCATTGCCATCAAAGCATCTCTCTTTGATCCAATTGGACCCTCTTTCGCCAAATCCACTAATCCCTTAATGACACGTGTCTTTCGCCCAACCTTCTTTCGATAACCGTGTACACTGGTCAAGCTGAATATCGTTGCCGCTGCATTTCCTTTTGCGTCCCACGTGGCACCTGATCGTAGCACCTCAGTAACGCCGTTAAAAACTCCGTCAATCTCCATTATCTTCGTTTTGTTCGCTTCGAGTATTGATAGGTTGAGGATTGTCGTGATCGCGTTAAGCTGGAGGTTCGGTTGATCCGAGCCCAGAAATTTGACGAGGAGAGGTAAGGCTCCAGCTTCGCCGATGAAGCCTCGGCTGTCCGAGTCTGACTTAGCCAGAGCCCGAAGCTCGTGAACGACGCGATTTGCCGTTTCCGTTGATTGTGACACCGTTAACTTGTTTATCAGAAACGACACAGTCATCTTCGTGGCCTCTAACGCCGTCTTGTTCATCAAAACGCCGTTAGTTTTCCGGTCGTTTGTGGCGGTTGTTTCGAACGGAATTCTCTGCTCGCGGCACCAAATGGCGATCAAGTTTTTCAACGCGTGGTTTGCGATAAGATCTGTGTGGGTCAGCTTCTGACCTGTTTTGGGACACGTGTTGTGTCCTGATTCGATCCAGAGGTTGATGGAGGCTCGATCGTATGTTTGTCCCGTTGATACAACTACTGGATCACGCATCAAGTCGAGCGATATCGGACACCGGAAGTCCGCCGGGAAATTGACGTCGGCCACCGATTTCCGTCTCTGGCTGGTGGCTCTCGGCGTTGATGCTCCGTACAATACGCATTTCGCGTAACGAACTATTCCGATCAACGCGATCACATCAGCTTTCGATTTCTCATCTGTTTGACTTTGAACTTCCTCTTCGAGACTCTCAATTTCGTCTCTGCAACTAGTTGAATCGCGTAAATGTAACTGATCGAAGATCTCTGATAGCTTCCAATGATCGGGAACAATCTCTCTCTTGATCAGATCGAGCATTTTCAATACCTGAAGCCTCAGATTTTCGTCAATAGGATCTACAAAAGTCTGTGTCCCTGAGCACTGCTTTCTGATTAAAACCACCAATTCTGCAACATCTTCGTTCAAATTCATATCCTTCGCCGGAAAAATATCTAATAGAGTCGATAAATCTACGTTAACCTCGTGAAAAGTATTGGAGACCGATTCGATTTGCATGAGAAGCCACATCTTGCTTCCGTTAGAGCAATCTTCGATCAAAGTTTTGATTCTCTGCAAAACTATGTACAGTTCTTCAAAGCACAAGCGAATTGAAGTTGTAAATCTGATTGCCATATTGCGAAGTAGCTCTTCGAATAAGATTGCGAGAAGCTTGGTTTTTCTAATGATGGAACACGAATTGCGCTTGAGGAGTGGTTGAAGAGTCGGTAGAGATGAGACCTCTCGAGAAATCAGCAAGAGAGATTGAAGCAGTTTCCGGTCGGAGAGGTTCGGCGGTATGAAAGATCCGCCGACGGCCGGCGCTTCCTTCTTCTAATCAAAAATATGGTTTGCTATTAAAATCTTAGCAATGATGAAAGGGTTTCTTAGATGCCCTCTTCTTGGGTGCATGGCCCAACGAAATTGATATTTGTTGGGCAGCCCACTTTGCCTTCGGTGTCTTCCTTCCTTTTCTATCCATCTATATTCAATCATTTTTTTTATCTAATTCCAATACGAGGAAAAATGATCATTGTTACACTATGCCACATCATTCCTAAAATATGAATACGTGACTATCTATTTCTTTCCTTTTCCCAACGGAGGACGGTTTTGGGCCATTCACCCTTTCTGGACCTAGTAATGTTGTAAAACGTGTCTCTCGACGTCAAACACATTACCAAATAACAGAATGCTGTTTTTTTTGGGTCTTGCCAACAGAAATACATGTGTTTGTTTTGCCCCACTTTTGAACCGGGATGTCTCTCATTATGTATAATTTAAATAGCTAAAATATAATGTAAATAGAATAAATATAGAAATTTTTTAGAAAAAAATAATTATGATAAAATATTTAACTATAATTATAAATTTTGTCAACTTTGTAGCTACGAATCCAAAATAACATATCACACAGCATAAAAAGGGGACAGCAATTATTTATATATATTTTTTAAAACAAAACGAGACAAGGCTGAGTGGCACGAGTTTGAACTCTCATTCTCAAACCTGCTCTTGCATCCTCCTCATTAGTTGCATGATGAGAAGAGGATGTTAATAGAGCCTTCTCTTCACAACACAAAAGCAAAGTTTATATAGATTTAAAACATATATCCGTACATTTTCCATATATATACAAGAAATTACTACTTGATTGGAAGATAAAAATTCAAATTATCAGATCTGTAAATAGGACTTAGAACAATGATTTTATCAAAATAATGACAAGGCGGGCTGTAAAAAATGAAAATGCAAGTTTAGTTTTGCACACTACCATTTAATGCAAATAATGTCATAGTTTATGCCACCACTCAGGCTGTACATCCTCAATTACAGAGAAATATTGGATTACCAAACTTGAAAATACATTTATGGATGGAATCAAATATGCAGAAGTTACAAACAAAAGTATTCAGTTATTGGGGAAAAATCAATAAGTACCAAACTTGAAAATACATGATTGAGTGGGAGCACAACTATGTTGTACCGTCAAAGTGAGAATGCAGAATGTAAGTTCAAGACAAAGCACAGCAATTTATGTATATAATGTAAAAATTTGAGCTTAAACTGAATCTATCTCTACCGATACCCTCAATTAACGAGACCCATGCAAATCACAAAGTTGCAATGCATGGGAATAGCATTATCTCCAACTTAACCAATTATTTTATAGACCGAAAACAGGAAAACATAACAAGCCCAACAGCATTATCCTTGTCATAAGATCAAAAAAAGAAATCTAACTCTGGAAGTGAAATGAACTACCATTCCACCAACTCTCAGAAAAATGTACTAACAAAGAATGAAAAGCCAACTCATTATCTCTGGGTGCACTCAGATGCACTATTTGAGAAGGGACCTTGTCAGATGTTCACGAGCTGCGGCTAAAGCTTGGGTGAGGGTCTGCACAACATATTGACAAACATCTAACCATTAGATAAAACACCAAAAAGAAGCACAAAAGGCCACCAGCATCACAAAAGCCCAAGGAGGTGTAAGATAAACTGTTAGAGAAGTTTGAGAGAGTAAAAGTTGCCTTAACAGGATTAGAGACACTTTTGCAGCCAAGTGTTCTCCTTGACTCAATATAATCTTTCAAGTCTTCTTGGATTGGACATGAATAAGATTAATTATTTCCATTGACAATCTATTATTACCAGTCCATTTTATCTAATAGCATAAATTATAGGTTTTTGATGAATTCTAGTCTGGAAAGAAATAGTAAAAAACGAGTGAGTTTCATTACCTGCTCAGACAAGGGTGCCCCCGCATCCATGCTATCAGTTGCTACTTTTCCCGCAATAACATTGGCATCCGTTTCAAGAATCATCCTGGAATAGATAAAGAAAAAAAGATTAACCTCAACTTGATCATAATGACCTCTTGTATGGGAAAGAAGTAGCATTTAGAGGAAGTTCATCATCTGCAGGCATGGGGGAGGGAACACATAATATTTTGCCGTACAACGATGAGATTCAAATGGCAAAATGAAGCACAAACTCCTTTATTATACCTAAACTTGCAAACTCTAGCATACTGATAATAGATTAAAATGGAAGAACTTTTTGGTTTAGGTTTAGGTACTTAAGCTTATAGGATAGGAAACACGGGATGGGAAAAGGCGGGGACAGTAGGAATGCACAGAGATTTTGCATTGTGTATGATTGTGGCATTTTCCATACAACAAAATAATATAAAGCCTACAGCAGAAAATCATAAGAGCATGCTACACTCCTGGCTTAAACTTGAAACTATTTGAACAAAAATTAAAAATAGAAGGCATGAAACCACACCGAAGATACAGAGTTGACTTACTACCTCCCCTTGGGCCACCTACCACCCAAATGATCAACTATTCACCCATATTTAACCATTTTCTCCCCAAACCCATATTTAAACTATTCAAATTGATGTCTACTTCGTTTGCTGTGAGTAAATGACATTTCTATTGCTAAGATCAATATCCTCATAGATTGAGGCAAGAAAATCTGTACATGCATTGAGCTAGAAGTTCAGAAGATTGTATAATTCTTGCAAAGAGTATTTGAGATTTAGTCACATGTTTTACGATTCAGTCATCAGAACCATGAGGTAATATTCAGGTGCTATCTGAGATCAATTGTAACTTAAGGATTATGTCACCCCACGGATTTCGAGACCCAAAACCCGAGGTGTGATTAGAGGGATTTAGGTAATTAAGAAAACTAAGGTTATTCAATTTGTTAAAATAATCATTTTGCTACAATGAGTTTACATTTCAAATTCCCAAAAAAGCCATTTCATTGAGAACATTCATTAGGGGCAAATTTCGGCAATATGCCTACATAATTTTGAACTTTTAGTAGCTATAGGGACATGTAAAAACTCCTGATATTCCATAATTAACATATCCAAATACTATACTCAAAATCCAGAAAGTAAAAGATGTTACATTCCCAGCTCATAAGCACAGCAGACACAAGGCTAAGTTCTAATGTACATACAGTTCCCAAATTTACGAACTTTACGTATGAAGTTTACAAGCCCTTATTTCCGTAAATTTGTCATTTGTTAAGCACAGTGTTTACCATTCGATACTTTATTTTTTCCTTTTATGGATGCAACTGTTTGGTTAATGGTAAAGTTGATGTTGCCTATCTTCAAGATTTCAAGCAATCAATCTCTTTTAGTAGACAGTAGTCTCTGAATTTGTTTCTTTGTGCAACATTGCTTTTAATTCAAGGTGAGCAGATAGTCTAGAAAATAGCAAAAGAATGAATGAATAAAAGAATGAAATGAGAAGCATTTTCCCTACCCTCCATCAACAATCTCGTCAAGGCATAGAAGAATAAGATCTAGATTTTCGAGGGCCTCCATTTTCTCAATGTTATTCCTATAACATAGGCATGTCATATTAGACAGCATAAAAGCACAGATTGAGATATCATCAGTATCAAATTTAAAAGCACCAGCTCAAGCTATGATCACAAAAACCTTAGGAGAAGGGTAACTGCATCAACGAAACCCTGAAGAACAGTGGATAGGATTAGTTCATTTTCATCATCACCTCCGGTCACAAAGAAGTGTAGATCTTGGATGAACTTATAGACAACAATGTTGTTCTCAAACATTGCTATTTCAGCTGTAAATAATATAGCAAACACATGAATGGACATTAATGGAACAAAGAAGCATAATCTATGATAAGTAATATCAAGAAGGCAGGGAAGGATTGGTCAATTAACATCCCTCATGGTGATCAGATCTAGGAAAGTAAGCATGTATTCATATTGGTTAAGCTTGGAAGTTGGAAATTGAGATTATATGAGATGAATATATATATATACACACACACACACACACAGACACTACACTTGTGGTGAGTGCTCTGACTGATATTGCACTGTGATTACAGTGTTCTCTTCATTATTTAACTGTGCAGATTCTAGATCCAAATGTTGCTGACTCTCTGAGCATTTATTCCCAACTTCTATTTGGCACTTATAAGACAAAATGTGAAATTGTCATCTCACCTAATGAAATAAAGGAGATGACAGCCTCAAGAGTTCAATTCAAGAACTTAAGGTTTCAATGAACATAACTTTATGCACAGTGAACGCTCTTCTCAGGCATATCACACCACCTCTTATTTCAATTCACAAGAAATTTCATTTGAGTACATAGAAATGACCACATAAAAAGACAATCCATTTAGATTGAACAAAAAGAGGCTTATTAAAAGTGGGCTGATTGGCTCAGGTTGGTATTTTCTTTGTTTCATTTGAAGTTGACTGCTTGGTTGATGTTTTCTTGATTTAAGTTGGTTATGGACCTCTGGTTTTGTTTTTTCAAGGGGTATGCCGCTTTAGTTCCTTGTACTATATTTCATTTCATCAATATAACTCTATCTCATTAAAAATAAAAATAAAATAAAATAAAAAAGTCAAGAAACAATGGCAATGCTCATGATAAATGATGACAAATGTCATGCAGAAAGGAGCAAAAATTGCATTCTATTTTTACTGACCTACTATCAGTCAGTTACTTGATGCAAATACTATCCACCATTTTGTCAAGCAAGAGCGGATGGACAATGTCCAGTTACTGCAGAATGTTGAAGAACAGGGTAGGCTCGCTGTACTTTGGTCATTCAAATCATGATTAATAAAATTTAGAATGCAAGAAACCTTTTTTTTTTTTTTTTTCTTTTTCCTGGGTAATGCAAGAAACTTCCATCAACTACATAAGAGATGGTTTTCTGATTTGGTTTCAGTTTTTTCCTACTGACAGATAAAGGTACTGATCTTAAAGTGAAAGAAGAAGTACTAGTTGCATAAATGTAAAATGTAAATGTGCAAGAGGATGTATACCCTTGTGATATAGAATAACTAAATGATATCTTGAACATGCACAGCTACTTATATTTGGGATCATATTGCATTAGAGTTAACCACTTAAAAGCATATCACTTCATAAATCTAATCATAGCCAGTAATCTTAAAGAATGAAACTGCATAGATAATATTATAAAATAACTTTAAAAAACTATAATTTTATAAAATAACAATTTTTAAAAAAATATCTTTAATCTAAAGTACTCAATAATACAAGAAAACATAAAAGAAATATATGGTATTCACCGGTTCTTGGTGCTTTATGGGTGCTCGTGCTCCTATGTTCAAAAACACTCTTAATTGGGATTCAACTCCTTATTTATCATCTGTACAGTAAGTTTGATGTAATTGTAGATTGACGGGGAAAAAAATTAACTGACATTTCATTCTAATTTTTATTTAATTTAATAGAGCTAAAATCTAACTAGTGAGATGCACAAGATAGAGAAAAATGATTTTTATCCAATTCCATTGAGCTTAAAACTAGCTCCAAAGATACAGCTGAAGGCTATTTTGGCAATTAATTTTGTTCATAAACGAGGATGCTTCCCTAATACTAATAAAGATGATGCTTTACCAGACTAGAGGGTCATAGAGGTCACTAACAAGTGTGGTTCCCGTTAATCAAGGGTGCTGGGAAGGAGTGAAGGACAGATTGCACATAGGCCCAATCCTTGGAATAAATTGAGAAAAGTAGCTGCTCTCAGGATTTGAACCCACATTCTCATGCTTTACCATGGACTAAGAAAATAACTGTAATAAGATGAACTTCTATGAACTGTTATTGCTACTTTCTGTAGTTGACAGAAGTTCCAAAATGAGAGGAACAAGAAAAAACGCAACTTTGGGTCATAAGTTTTTCTGTCTAAGACTTAAAAATAAAGACCTCTGCTTAATATTGCCCAATACAACTATCCAGCTTCAATTAGGTAGCCTCTCATCTTTTAAGAGGAGAGAAAAAATGAAAAGCACAAGGTTCAATATTTCAACAGCTTCTCTATTTAGTTTTGCAGCAATCAAATAAAACAGGAAAGTTTACAGCTAAGGTGTAGAAAAAGACCACAATAACGGCCATGTACTTGGAACCATGAATTGCTATTACAAGGGCTTTATGTAACTATAGTTTGAAACCCCCCACCAATCCCCACCTGCTTCCTTTAAGGAGCCGATGCTACCCCCACAAGGTGGGCTTCTAACAATTTTATTTTTATTTAGTTTTTCCAGAGAAGTAGCTTCTAACAATATTGAAAATCATAAAACACTAATTTTCGTCCCCATGTTAAAAGTTTCCCCTTAATTGTACTTATGAAAATAAATCAAGTCATGTAAGTTTTGTCCAGTCAATCAGGGTTACATTCCGTTAATCAAGGTGCTAAACCTCAAGTAAAATCTAATTGAAAAGCAACACATTTTGCAAATCTCATAACAATCAATTCAAGAATGTCAAGAAAAGGTAAAAAAAACTTGACCTTAAAGCATACCTTCTGTCCGAGCATTTGTCTTCTGTGTTTTGGTAAACACGGATTTTTCAAAAGCTAACTTTGCACTATTTGTTGGCCATTCATCAGAGTAATACTTGACTGCCACACGCTTCCCTTCAGAATCCAGAAGAAGAATATTTTTTACAGTAGGGCATGCATCCTACATAACCCAATCACAGCAATATTCTCACAATACAATCATTTACAGCAGTAGAGGCCACTTATAAGTCTAACAGATTATAATTGAGCATTCCAATCTTAGATAGCAAATTAGTCAAAATATATCCATACATAAATATTTATTAAATTGCAAACAAAAACATCCACCAGCTATTTTATGATCATCAAAATGTGCGCGCGCACACACATGCATATATGCATACTCGAGTATAGGTGCGTAAATACATGTGTTTGTGTGTTTGTGGAGAGGTAGAGAAGAGAGAAGTGAATAATGAAGCCATTTCCCCAAACACATTGTTTCTGTTTGAACATCAAATCAAAATATCGGACATTTCATATGAAACAATACAGATCTAACATGAATATATCTATAAATTATGTATCCTAGGAACAATTGCAAATAAAAAAATGAGAGATTAATAGATCACTCACCATCAATTTAGATACGAAGAGAGCTTAGATAAAGAAAAAAAAAAAAACGTAATATGTGAATCTTGTTTACTATGTTCTCAACAAAGGGCTTTTGTTTTGTCGTGATTTAAACAATGATAAACCCAGATTCGAAATGTTAGTTTCTTTAGTTTACCTGAAACTTTTTCGGCATTCAAACGTCAGATTAGGGAAAAGATCTAAGATTTCATGGGAATTACAGATCAAGAACGCATATGAAAAAGTAGGAAATTGCAGATCTACAGAAATTTAAGCTCTAGAAAATTGGAATTTGCAAAAATAGAAGATATGAGAGAGAAGAGTACTCACTCCATGGATAGAAGAGTTCGCCATTGATGCAAGTCTCTGACTGAAAGCCGAAAATAGAGAGTTACTTCTGCTCTGATTTGGAACTTAAGAGGTTGGTTGAAGTTTGTGTAATTTTTCTTTTTGTGATTATTATAAATATATGGATTAATTTATGTACTATAATATTTTTTTTCAATAGTAGCGTGGGCAAGCAACCAACCATTTGAACTTAATATAAATAGTGAAAACATATAGATCAGTAACTACATATTCTAAAATGGTTAACTTATTAGTACAACTTTACTATTAATAATAAAACTTATTATACTTAGTTTAAATTCTTTTACCATAAAAAAATACATTCTTTTTCATATAATATATTAATAAAAAATTAATAAATTACTTAAATAAAAAATATATTCTTCTTCATGCAATAGATTCATGAAAAATTAAAAAAAATACTTAAATTATTTTAAAATTTTCTATTTAAAATTTGTATTTAAACAATTAATCTTAATTTCTCATTAAATTTATTATTTTTTATTAAATTATGTTTATTATCTTTTCTCTTAACTAAATATTAATTTTACTATTTATCTTGATTTTATTATTAGTATTAATTTATCATTAAAAAAAAATAGATTTGTAAATACATATTCTAAAATGGTTAACTTATTATTACAACTTTACTATTAATAGTAAAACTTATTATACTTAGTTTAAATTCTTTTACCATAAAAAAAAATACCTTCTTTTTCATATAATATATTAATGAAAAATTAATAAATTACTTAAATAAAAAATATATTCTTTTTCATGCAATAGATTCGTGAAAAATTAAAAAAAATACTTAACTTGTTTTAAAATTTTCTACTTAAAATTTTTATTTAAACAATTAATTTCAAAACTTAAAGGTAAATTTATGCAAATTTATAGTGTGATTTTTTTTCATAATATATTTAATTAAGAAAAAGAGATTAAGTGTAATTCAATAAGGTATAGTCATGTCTAGGTATTAGGGCATTTTACAACAAAATGTGATAATTTAAGAGATATTATGCACATAATATACTTCATGCGGGTTATTTATAAATTCGAGTAGTTTAGGGAAATTTTTGCACTTTATCCTATTTAAAACTCATTCATTTTTAACTTTACAAGACTCATTTTTCAAAATAAAAATTTACTGAAATGGAGATAAATACCTTATTTTTCTAGTAGTGGATATTAAAATTTTCAAAGGGATGCATAAAAGGGCATCTTGGAGATGTTCCATTAGTAAACTTCATCTAGTTTGTTAAATGTTGGGTTAGTATGGTGACTTTTTGGGTTATTACATCTTAGGTTATTACACTATGCCAGTTATAGGTGCACAATCTAACATCGTCTACTAAATACATATACTAAATTTATATATTTTTACATGTATATATGAAAAAATTCATATAATGCCCCCCCTAAAATTTTTATTTTCTAATATTATCTCTGAAATTATATATTTTTTTTTCTCTTTTTTACTCTTTAAATTTGTTTAATTTCCTTAAAAAAAGTCAAAATTTCCTTTTTAAATCAAACTCCAATTTTTTTACTTTCAAAATTCTCTCATTTTTCTTTCATTTTTTTTTTTGGGTTAATTATTTATCTTTATTAAATTACTCATTGGTTGACATTATTTTGAGTAATTTTTGTTCGTTGTCTCTTAATTTATAGAATTTATATTTATTGTCGTGATTATTGATTATTTTTTTTTTTTAAAACATTGTGCCAAGCAAATGAACTACCAGCATTGTATGTGGTGGTGCTATCTTTAATTGGTATGAGGTATTTTAGGATAAAATTTAATAACAAAACTATGCAGGCTCGGTCCAAAACAACCGTAGGTCATGGGTGAACAAGCCACAGGTGCACATTGCCTGAGTAAGATAAATATAAAATACTTATATGTGGTAGTGTTAGGTAAAACACAACAATATAGTATCGTACCATGTGTGGAATGAGTAATTTACGTACTTGAATGCTTAGGTCATTCTCAGATAGGTTATTAACTCATGTCTTTAAGTCAACCCATAGATTAGTGAATGCATGACATGGGTTTAAATCTTAAGCAATGCTATATAAAAAAATAAAACTCTGTGATGACAAAAGTCACGATTATTCATACTTAATTATTAAATTGAATCAATTTTTTTTTTTTAATAAAAAGAAATGTAAAAATTTAAATGAATTATTTAATATAATTTTAAATTTATTGGTTAAAATAGATAGCTCTTTTGTTGAAAGTATTATTTTTAAATCTTTACAATAGGTCAATCAATCTCATTTTGAAATGCTAAAATGACAAAGAATCTTAGAAAATTTTTACATTCGTTAAAACGATAGTCACAAATTAATGACTATGTTATTTCTATTAAGTTTTATTTTTTATTTTTTCATAAATATTTTAAAATAATTAAACACCAAAAAATAAAGAAAATGGAGCTTAAAAAGAAAAATATAATAATAATAATAATAATCTGCCATAACTTTCTAGCAATGGTCATACGACAGTCAAAAATTTGCCATGGCAGTTAAAAAAGAGAGAGATACCAAGCTCCTTCAAAGTCGAGAGAAGAAGGGCATTTGACGAGTACGAAACGCAAGCTAGCGGCGCGATAGGATTTCGGGATATGACATCAATTTTAAGCTCTACAATAATTTTGAACAAAAGACAGCAATTATGCTGCAACATATGAAGAAAATAAACTCTTTGGCAGCAAACATAAGTTACATAACTACTGCAAAATAATTTTATTAGTTATTTTTATTTTTTTAGTGTAGGTTACAGCAATGTGTATGTTTTATATTTGAAATACTTGTAGCAAATATTCAAGGCACTGCCAAACATTGACCTATGTAAATGAAGCAAATTGAAGAAAAAATTCAATATCTTGTAATCAAACATCAAGTCCATTCATAAACAAAAATTACCATCAAGATAAACCCAATCAAATCAAAGTAAAAAAAATAAATAAAATAAATAAATAAATAGAATTACAGTGCAATAATGAAATTTGATATAGAGCGTAGCTGTCTCAAAAAGAGGCCCAAAAGGCCCAAAAAAAAAAAAAAAAACGAAGAAGATTTTTTATAATGGCTCAAATCTTGAGAATTTGCATCAAATCATAAAAAAAGAGATTCCATGCAATAACATCATCAATATCCTTCAAGTATTATCATTCTTCCCGTCCAACCTAAGATAAAACATTAACAAATTAGAAACCAACAACTATTATATTAACATTTTTATATTCCCAAGTAAAATAATTAATTAATAGAGAAATATATTGCTCCGTAAAAGAGAATGGGTGAACAACCACCCACAAGAACCAAACTAACAGAACAATAGACGAGACTAACTACTCCAACTGGTGTACTATTAACAAGCACCCATGGTACTTATCTTCGTTCAAACTGGTTGACTTGCATTCAATGTTTGAATTTGCAACAGGGGATATAGATATAGCTCAAAATATTGTATGGTTTATATCAATTAGATAAAGAAAATAAGGAAAAAAAAAGGGATTAAAATGACTTCTTTGAATGAATACAAGCAACAATTATGCATCAATTAAGTCCCAAATATTAATAGTTCTTTCACATATTAAATGCTTGCTAGCTATCAGATTAATGTGACCTTTAGAGTAGGGCCTGAAACTGGTGCATTCTTATTAAATCTTGATTTTGTGTACAATTCATTGTGATCAGCGAGACAGTGTAAAGGGTTTGTATGCAGAGATCAAATTCTTTATGTGGAAATTGTATAATGATGAACCCAAAAACAAGTTCCAACTATTAATTTCTCCCAAAAATAAGCAACAATTGAGCATACAAAACCAATCAAAAATTCAAGTCCACTGTTATAGCAATCTGCAATTGGTTTTGGGTTCAGCCCCTGTTCCCAATTATGATACCACATTTAGCAAGAAAATTTTTATTCATTCATTTTTTACTAAAAGGAGATAACTTAATGCTATACTTACATAAGCAGAAGGCCAAGAAACACTAACTCCAGCGGTATCTCCAATAGTTTTGAATCGTGTAGAAAAACTAGACATAACGGGTTCTTCTTGCAAGATTGGCATGGCAACACTTGCTTCCCAATTATGAGGTCCAAATTCAATGCCCCTTACTTTTGTACGCGGGGTTTTACTCAAAATAATTCCTCGGGCTACTATGACATCGGTCTTTTTGAGACTCAACAAAAAAACTTCACTCATGCCCTATAAAAACAAAAAAAATATTTGACTTAATAACAAAAATTCGAGATAAGCCTAATACATGTCAGGAATATTGTAATGGTTAATTAAATGCATCAACCAGACTAACCAGTCAACATTGTATTCTCAAAAAAGAGTGCATTACAAAGAAAGACCATTGCCATTAACACAAAATTTTAGTACTGAAAATATCAATTGAGCAATACTTTTTGAAATTAATTAATTATAAAGTTGAACCTCTATTAGGCAATGTCAGTAAATATATGAGAGCATTACAATATTGTGAACCTAAATAAGTATGTGCATCAAGTGTTTCAACAAGTTCATAGAACATACCTATAATAATATCTGCTCATTGTTCCAAACAATGTCAGGTTACAGCTTATGAAAACTCAGAATATCCCAAACTAAGTCCAATGAGCTTTGCTTATGAATATTAAGTTTAAGTCATGGAATTAAGCTGCCATTAATATGTGATTTAACTATTTAAGGTCTAGATGATTCATTAGTGTGCCTATAAACACATTTTTTTATCAACTGACTGATAATCCCTTCCAAAAGGAGGCGTACGTGGTGGTGCTGATTTAGCCAAGCAGTTCAAGAGAGCAAACATAAAAACTACAGCAGTGGAATTCTATGAGTTTTCAAGCTATACAGCTAGAACAGAGTCCAGCTATAATATTAAACACAACAAAATCATTGGGAAGTATAGCAGCAACAATGAGATAAAGGCGACAAAAGAACATCAGGAGCAAAGCAGCCAAGACAGATTCCACAAAAATCAGAAACATCAACATTACAGCAGCAACAATTTGATCAATAGAACAGTCCATTCGACTGATTCAAGAGCTAGGCACGATTCAACAATAGCTTACAATAATTTATACAGATGCTTCATCCATTGGTCGTCCATTCTTCCGTGTGTGAGTCAGTATATACATATCTGCCTAGGTTCGTTCATGTCCATTAGGCCTCTTCTTACGCTGGCCTTTGGATAGAAAATAACATTAAAGTCCAGAAAATTTATTTGGAACTCAGACTACCAAAATATTATCACATAAGCATAATGAACAAAATAGCTTACCTCCTCCTCGTGTATTCATGCAAATCTTTTTGACCCTGCTATGTGGGTATTTTTTTTCCTTAGAACGATTGGCAGTATTAATAATGCTATGGTCCTAAAAACAAGAAAAACATATTAAAGCTTTGCTCAAAGAAAGATAACAGAACCATCAAACATCTACTCTACTATAAACAGAGAACATAAAAATAATACTGACCATAAACATCAGCCTGTTATCCCCAAGAATCATCATTATTTGCTTTTATTTTAATGATCTCCCATTATACTTGCGCTTTAGAGATTATCAAGAATTTCTTGATCAGTTTTTCAAACAAATAACTAATGGAATCATCAAATGTATGGACGTACACTGAGAATTAATGGACATAATATACTAACCTTTCTTGATAGGCACATGATCAAGTTGATCATCAGAATGCCATAGCTAATCCTATAACTTGAGGATGTATATAAATCTGATATGATGAGAGCAAGGGTGATAAATTAGTGAGACTATATAAATTGGTGCATCCATTGGGAGGTCTAGCAGTGTAAACATTATTGGGATTAACAGACTAATTAATAAGCATTTAATGTGCAGTAAAAGTACTATAAAATGTCCTCTCACAATTGTTTACCTTGATTGCTCAGTCTTTCTTTGGCTATTTAGAACAGTGACTAAATTTCTCATTACGAAACAGGAATAAAGATTAAAAGAGGAAAAGGGAATGCCCTAAAGCGTGCTTACTTTGCTATCACTCCAACGGCCATAAAAAGAAGATACAATTCGGTGTAAAGCAAACTAAGCACACTAAAACAATATTAAAGACTATAAGTTTAATTTAATAAATTTCAGTTCACCTTACATACCTGTCCTTTGTTTGAGTTCCAAAATTGAAGTAGGTAATACCACTGCTCTGGCTGGACTCGATCATCATGATCTGCCAATCGCTCCTCATTAGCCACATGTGTCTTGTAATGCTTCTTCTTCAAGTTAGACTAAAAGTTCCTCCAGTTCCTACCAGTTGATTTCAGTACTCATTACTTAGCGTACTCTGGAATGATAAACTTTTCCTACCACAAATGCAAACAAATTACAATCAATGTCAACATTACCAATATCATATAAAAAAAGAGAGGAAATTACGAGATGCCTCGTACCAAGACTATCTTACAGACCTCCCCTTTAAACCGATCCGGTAACTTCCTCCAATCTGTAAAATTCAGGGGTAGTAGCTCACTGCTTTGTGCAATAATACCTAGAAATTGACCCAAAATGTGCCTTCTTTCTCAATGGGCTACCCCAATTCATTAAAAGCAACAAAATACGATCTTCCTCAGACCTGCCCCATATGTCAGGGCACCTACTGGCTCCATGAGTCCTCCATTCTTAAGGATTCTATTACATGAATAGTTATTCAAGAAAATGAGTAATTTGACAAAAAATCAAGATGGCTGAATCTATTTTATATCAAACTAGTTTGAAAAACATAGTACAGAGGACCATTTAGTTTTACAACATTTTGACTGCATTTGCATAACAACACACCCTAGAGTTAAAATTACTGCCTTCAATCCTTTTTATAGGCTTTAATTGACATAATATTTGATGATTCATATACCTTCAGTACCAGCAGTTGTGCAATTTTGAGATGGGCGTGATTATTCCGTACTATAGCCAGACTGGTTTGTGTAGGTAACATCGGCTGCCTTTGCTTGAGGCCACTCAGTTGAGTTTGTATGGAGCCTGTACGCTGTGTTTGCATGGAGGCCAACCTGATGATTCCATTGTTGACTAGAACTTGGTTGGACTATATGGGGTTGCTGCAGAGACTGTTGTGCCCCTCTAGTCATGGCGATCTTAATACATTTGGCTTTCTATGCCTCATATTTCCTGAAATTTTCAACAAATAAGAAATTAGATAATTATAAACCAAAATGTTCTTCATTACCAGCGAATAAAATAAGAAATTACCCAGCAAGCTATCATCAAACACACATACACATCATATTCATAGCTAGTCAATCTAAACAAACATATAAAATTAATGAGTAATTACCCAGCTAGTATACGATCAATGAGTAATTTCCCAGCAACCAATGGTTTGCTCAGACACAACCAATAACAGTCTCAACATAGAACATATATTAATAAAAAAGAGAACCACCACCTAAGCCATTGAAGCAAAATGAAAATAAATAGAATAAGGAACAGAATATTGTTTCTGTAGATGTAATTGATGTCAAGTCAGAAATAAAGAATGCGTATCAATTTAGTTGCAGCTGCAAATTTTACAAATAAAAAATAAAAAGAAAAAAAGTGCAACATTTCAGGAGATAATAGGCATAACAAGTTTCTATCGTGTCACAAACCACTCATCAGATAACCAAGCAAATGGAGCTTAACTACAAGAGCAAAGTAATATAGTGGCAGTCCATTGCAAATAACCCACAAC
>JAOTQH010000070.1:3738722-3753295 GCA_025631255.1 Cornus kousa | reverse complement strand
AAAGGGAATTTTAATCTTGACAAGGGTGAGATAGGTATTTAGTGAATATCTTTTTCGGTAGGGTTTTTTTTTCTCTCTCTCTCTCTTTTTTTTTTAAAAAAAAATTATTTTATTTTAAGAATTGATATAAAGAAACTTCAACCATAGATGGGTACCATCCAGAAGAGAGTTACTAGAATGTGCTAACTCCCTTTTTTATTTTTATTTTTCTAATTTTTAACCATTTTGGTAGTTATGAAGTTTATTTACCAAAAAAGGAACTAGTAGTACTTCAGTCTTAGTGACAAGCTGGAACAGCAGGGATTGAAAATGCACCATTAATGCCAATGTTTGCAATTTGAAGCTTGAGATTGCTTCACACTGAAACTTTCAGTTGTGAGTATTATATGGTTGATTGTTAGTCACAAGTGGGAATGGGGGATTCAATGTGCACATGGAAATTCCAATGCCATTGTTTGCAATTTGAAGTTTGAGATTGCTTCACAAAGAAACTTTCAGCAGATGATACATTCAAATTGGGATTTAATTCATATGGGTAAAATGGTAAAGTCAACTTAATCGACGGCAAGTTAATTGAATCACTAAAAATCAGTAGAGGTTTTTGTGAGCCCTCTAAGCATTTGGACACGTGCTCTCACGGACTTTAACACACAATAATGATTCTCAGACCGAATTCGAAGGAAAAACATTTTCAGTTTAAATTTTCGTTTTAAATAACATTGTTTGTCGTCCTTTTATCGTTGTAAAAAGGAAACAGAACTTTGGTATACCTATTAGTTTTGTCCAAAATTTACGTGGCAACTGTGTCAGTACACTTAGGACTGAGGACCTTCCATTAAAGTTACACAGAGAGGCAGCACTTGGTGTGAAAGGGCCACATCAACTGTAATATGAAGTGATAACCCACAGCAATTATCAACAATAGCATGCAGTTGCAGGCCACATGTGCATTCATTTTGACTATAACATATTCATAAATATATGTGTTCTCTCAATTAAATAATCTATGGACACTTCTGGAGTACCAAGTAAGCTCTTGATTGTTTCTATCATAAATTTTATTTTTATTTTTTTCCATTAGGAAAAAACACACAATCACACATTCACTGAGGAAATACCATCAGAGCCCAGTTTTTTTTTTTTTTGGACCTAGCCTAACCCAGTTTGACTCCAGCTCAGATTAGTTGAGCTAGATGGGCCTATTTTCAGTCTCTTCCGGTTCTGATCAGGTTTGCCTAACTTCGAGGCCCTCTATTTTGATAAGCTAAACACAATAGGGCCAAGCCCAGAAACAGCCCGGTGAGAACGATATTGGGGAATACGATCCAATTAAACAAATGACACTGTCTTTTAAGGGTAAGAATTATTGTAAAGTTTTAAAAATAAAATGATGTTTATAATTTACATCTAATTTTCTCTTAGGGCAAAACATGTTGTGAGGGAGGGTCCTATGGTTTGTTTTTGAAGGAGGGAGAATTGCGAGAAAGGAATTTGAAGGAAAAGAAGAGCAATTGGTGAACAGGGAGGGAAAGGAAGATGAGAGAGGAAGAGTTTTTCTTTGGGCTCACAAAAAATTTTCTGTTCAAAAGTTGAAAAGGAGAAAGGAAATGTGCTCTCCTCCCTTTTCTCCTTTTCCACAACTTTGTCCTTCAAGCAACATCCTTGCTTTAATATGTAAGAGTAAAATAGTAAAATCAGTTCAACACGGGCATCTACTTGGTAGACCGCTCAATTCCCCGAACAGTCATTTCGGTCGTTGAAAAAAAAAAGGAATCATTTTCACTCTTATTTTCATCTCTGAGGTGATGGATGGCTAGTCAATTCTTGGGCTTCTCAAGAAAAATAGGTGTGGACAAGCCACACAATTGAACTGTGGGCCTTTCAAGTCGGCCCAATGATGATTCAACCCACTACATCTTTGGACACAAGTGTGGCCATCAAACTCCACAGAGAAGCTCAGGAAGATAGCCACCATCTCACCCCACACTTGTTGCAATTCTAATTTTAGTTTTTGTCACTTATACATGATTGAACGCCGTGTTAATATTCCGCTGTCTAAAATTGGAATTTTAAAATTGAAATTGGTAAAATTTAAAAAATAAATAAATAAATTATTATTATTTTTCTAATTCTACCTCAATTCCAAAGCTTCAATTCATATCACCGTGCACACCATAAAGATATTTTATATTGATTTCATAGCATATTTTGATTGTGTTCCTGCCGCAAAAATGAAGGCATTTAAAATATAATATATATACAAACTCTGCTTTATAGTTGTCAAGATCTGCAAAGTTTCACACGCACCAAACTTTGTTGCAGAATTAGACTTTATACTCACTCCAATAATGGACGGAAAAAAAAACCTACATGCTTTGTCGTGAAAAAAAAAATAAATAAAGGAAAAAAAAGGTGAAACAACAACAACAACGGACAAGAACTCAAGAAAGAGAATCGGTTCTTGCAAGCCATGCACTTTTAGAAAAAATAGATCATATGCATGATACAATTTTGTAACTTATAATATGATGAAGTGTTGCATGCATATAATATATCACTATAATCATTTAGGAAAAAAAAATATATCACTATAATCACAGCTCAAATCTATATATATCCTTTTCTAATATGCTTGTCAATTTAAACGATATATTATTGCAACAAAGAGGAACTTTTGATTCTTTTAAAATTTATGTTGTGGATCATCACATCAACTACCACATTAAAAGTATACAAAATTTCTTAGTGATATATATATTATCGTCAACGGTATGTATTAATCGAAAAAAACAAGGAAAAAATGAAAAGAAAAGAAAAGAAAAGAAAAAAAGGACAGGCACGTTTAGAAAATTCCCTCTATTGGACCAACCAACATCAAGAGGTTTGAATTAAGTTTCATTTTCCTAAAGTAGTTGGTCCAATATGAAGGTACTAATGTTAAATATAATTAACTAAAGAGTAATGATAGAGATTCAAAAATTTGATTAATTTTATATGAATAAAAACTAATATCATCATGATTGCAGAAGTAATAATAACACAAAAATTCTCACCTACATAAATCAGCTCTGAAGGTCAATGGTACTTTTTTAAATTTTTTCGATAATTTTGTGGTTCCTTTTTTTCCTTTACTCTTTTTCCTTTTTCTTTGTTGTGAGTGGAATTTTATTAATAGGGGACTATTAACATTATAATTTATAAATATATGACTAATTACGCGAAAGCTGCATATTATGCTCTATAATATTAACTAATGGCACATCTACTGTGACCTAATTGAAAATAGACGGGCACTAATTATTTGATGGACCAATTCCACATTGGGGAATTCATGGGGACCAATTTGTTTTTTTGTTTTTGTTTTCTAGAACATATGTATCAGCCCTATAATACATGCACTATTTAAGTTAGGAGTGCGATTTGAAAACAAGACCTTAAGGACGTTACCTCCCGGATTTCTACCAACTTCGTTATGTCCCTCAAAATTGGGGACCAATCTCTTTAAATGTACCAAAAAAAAAAAAAAAATCACATAAATTCTTTGTGAAAGTAAAAGGTGAGCAGCTTTCAAAATTAATAGAAAGATTAATTAAGAAAAAGAAATTAAGCATAGAGTTAAGAACACTGACTTCACCAATTTTGGGTCTCATATGTAATTAGTAAATTAAGGTGATATATTAGTAACTTAGTAAGAGAAACATATATAATATATAAAGACCGCCACTACATAAACTAAGCTTTGTCTACTTAGAAAACATAATGGTCCGTCCATAGCATCTTATCTTTTCCTAATTATTGGTTAAACATTGCTGTTAACTACTACCTAATTACAACATTATTAATCAACAAATCCTTAATAGGGGCTATAGAGGGAAATGGTTAGTTTAGCTCCATATGTTTGTTTTAATTGAACAACTTGGAGCACTGTGGTCCCTTTTTATGGCTACAAACTTTCATTACTACTCATTTTTCAACGTTAATGTCAATACATATGGGGCCTGAATCTCTAATATTTTTCATAATCTTTTCTACTACCAACCTCCCAATAGAGACACAAAAATATTTTAATGAGAGAAACCAGTAAATAAATAAATAAATAAATAAACCTTTAACCCTAACATCAATGCACTACAACTAATTTCACTATATATATATTAAAAAAAAAAAAACCAGAATAATAAATTTTGAGAGTTTCTTCTCAAAATTTGTGTAGGAGAAAAGTGTTTATTCTTGGAGTTTTTTTAAAAAACCACCACATTTGCATGGTGATTTAAAAAATCATAAAAGTTAGTACTAGTGAGAGATGCCAACAACTATGTTTTAAGTACTACCAATTTTTTTTAACGGAGTTTATCAAAATGTACCGTCTTAATTAACTGATGGTACGATTTTATATCATTTTAATTAAAGAAGGAAAAAGATATTCAGGCAAAAGACTTCGATCGAATCTTCATGCTAAACAGTGAGATTCACTCTGACTCCCACCACATTGCATCATAGTTTGCAAATTCATAAAAGGAACTAAAGTTATAATTAGGGGCAGAACTAGGATTGCAAAGTGGATTGGGTTAAGAGGAAAAGTAGTATTATATATGGATTATTACATATAAATCGAGTTGTGAACTGTTATACAATAGTACTAAAAAAATAATTTTTTAACCTGGTCTGTAGCCCCGGTTAACGCTTCAGTAACTCCCCTGTTACAACAGAAGCAACTTGCACACCTCAATCATTTGTGAGAATCGCTATGAAATTCAGATTAACTAAAGTTAGTGAGAATAGCTGTGCAGATTTTCTTGTTTAAATATTAATGAAGGTGATCAAGTTGATTTCTCATCTTAGCTACCCCACGTGCTTAGGCCATACGGCTTCCAGTACTAATACTGTACCTAAAGAAGGAATATACACTCTGTATGAGTCATGATCTCGATTGATCTGGAAAAAAGAACAAACTTAGCTAGCTACCAGAATTTAATCCATTTAAATAACAGTTTCAAATCTATATGAAATCAACTAGCTAGTTGGGTGTATTTTTACTTATTTTTATTTTTTATTTTTTTTGGGTATAATGACAGTTGGGATGAACATATCTTAATTGGGCATGCAGTTTGACCATATGCAAATTTTTGGGAAATTGATATCAAGATCTTGCACACACATATATTTTAGGTATGCCTTAGTTACGAGATTCCTGGTGGATATTGGAAGAACTTGAATTAATTTTATTATTTTTGTCAGCTCAAATAATACAATGGCAATGCTTATATCTGATTTTTTTGAGAGATGGAGAAGATTTTATATTCTTAATTAACTCTTGAACATATTGCTTCCATTAAAAAATCTAAAGATGAAGATATAATGTTTTACTAATATTTAATTTAGCACAAGACGAGTACATAACATATTGAAATGCTCTCTGCATGTCTGCTTAATTAGTTGCTTGTAGATTGACTTTTACATTTCCTTTTTTATTGTTTTTTTTTCTTCATAGAAGATTAGATAACTAAAGCAGCTTCTTCTTGAGCCTGCAAATAATTCTCTCAACCTTTCCTCCTACTCCTCTTCTTCTTCTTCTTCTTCTTATTATTATTTAAGAAGGAATATGTAGAAAAATGAATAGGTGAGAAGAGAATAAATGAAAAAGTAATTGATACCCTTGTTCTTAATGAAACAATTAAGGCCATTGAAAATTTGAAATGGGACCTTGTTGTAGGCCTCACTTCAAGCTATCAATGGCACCATATTAGACCTATGAATTATTTTCTTTCAAGTAAAATCTGACTGCCGTGTCAAAATTTAATTAAGTTGTAAATTTTCTTATTTATACGGATGAGTTAATAGACTTTATGAGTTATTAACATTTGAGTTTTTAAAAACCAATACCGTCATATGTTAATTTTAGGCATAAGCCCGGCCTATTAGCCTATAAATGTGAGCTTAATTACCCCCAAGAGAGCAATTGATTGATACACCTACATATTTGCTCTCTACAATATTCACTCTCCCTCATTTCCTTTCATATCATTGTTATTTTTACTTTCTCCATATATTTGTGTGGACAACTTCAAAATTTGATTCTTTATCTTTCTACGATCGTGCACATAGAAGAATCGCTAGGATTAATTTGAATTATATTTAATATTTAATTTGCTTTATTTCATTATCTATCATGTGTAACAACTACATTATACGCGTATCTATATATTTACTACATACAAAACTACAATAATATTCTCATTAATTTAATTTTTGCAAAACTTACTTTTCTTGTTAAATATATTTTTATTAAGTTCCATAAAAGTTTATTTTCCATTGAAGTAAATTAATTATTGCATAAAACAATTATTTCCATAACAGTACGTACTATATATGATAAATTTTCAACAAAAATATGTGTAACTTGTATACATATAAAGATTGATATTTTATATACTCCGTATTTCTTCCGGTAATTTGATATCTTCTATTAATCTTTAACACTTCGGTATAACCACTTGTGATAGATGAAATTGGATCATCATTTCATTGATTAGTGCATGTTCAAATTATTTGTAGATTAGAGAGTTTGATTATTAGAATTTCACATATATATATATATATATATATATAAGATTACCTCTGGGGATCGAGATGAATTTATTAACTCTTGAAAAGAATTAAGGTTATGAAGGGTAGTTTGGTCATATGAACTGGCATTGTCAAGACATGCATACTTGTCCTGGAGGGACAAGTGGATTGAGGGTTAGAGTGTGAGACATTGATTGCCAAAGGAAGTTTCCTTGAGAATAGTCCACCCAAAAACAACCCACTCACCCCTTACTCGTCTCAGACCCTGCCTATAAATTCCCTCTCTACTCCCACCAACTGCATTCTTAGTCTCTCTCTCTCTCTTGTGTTTTTGTTGGCATTTCTTGTAGTGTGATTAATCATCATGCCTGCCCAAGTGATGTCGGAGAAAACCTTCCAAGGAATTCATGTCATGCCAATGGAAAACGATTCTCCCTCCCATAAAAGGTAGTTGTTCCTTTTATATCTCTCTCCTATATATGTACGTGTATATATATATATATATATCTCAATTTTTTGTTTGTCTATATTTTATAGGTTGGAGGGAAAGATTGCAATTGTCACAGGTGGTGCTAAGGGGATTGGAGAGGCAACAGTGAGAGTCTTTGCAAGACATGGTGCTAAGGTAGTCGTTGCTGATGTTGAGGACACTCTTGGAAATATGCTTGCAGACATATTGGCTCCTTCTGTCACCTATGTTCATTGTGATGTTAGTTCAGAAGAAGACATGGAAAACCTCATTAACTCAACAATTTCCCGATACGGCCGCCTCGATATCCTCCTCAACAATGCCGGGGTGCTCGGGAATCAATCAAAGCACAAGAGCATAGTTGATTTTGATCCAGACGAATTCGATCAAGTTATGAGAATAAACGTTCGGGGAGTGGCACTAGGAATGAAGCACGCGGCGCGTGTGATGATTCCTAGGCGCGTGGGGTGCATCATTTCGACGGCCAGTGTAGCCGGGGTCATGGGAGGGCTCGGTCCGCACGGCTACACAGCTTCAAAGCATGCAATTGTTGGGCTAACCAAGAACACCGCTTGCGAGTTGGGGAAGTATGGTATTAGGGTTAATTGTATATCTCCATTTGGGGTGGCCACATCTATGCTTGTGAATGCATGGAGTAGTAGTGATGAAGAAGGAGAAGAGGAAGAATGCATGAGGTTTGGGACACCTTGTGAGAAACAAGTGGAGAAGATGGAGGAGTTTGTGAGAGAGCTGGCCAACTTGAAAGGTCCAACTTTAAGGGCTAAAGATGTAGCTGAGGCTGCTCTTTACCTTGCTAGTGATGAGTCCAAATATGTAAGTGGTCATAACCTTGTTGTGGATGGTGGGATTACCACCTCAAGGAACTGTGTTGGTTTGTAGTTTAAATTTTCTCATATTTAATACAATTTATTTTTTGATAGAAAATTTCTTTTGAATTATATGTACAAGCCAAACATAAATATTTGTATGATATGCAAAGTGACGAACTGAGAGAATTGTATGAGAGGGGTTGCCATGGTTTGCAGTTGATCGGATCAAAATCAAGACAATTTGATATTTTTATTGACTTATACATGAATTTTTAAATCATTGTTAGCAAGAGCAAGAAAGGCTTAATAATTTAGACTTGTTACTTAAATGATCAAATGAGCAATAATAGAGTATATAATATGAAATTTACAAAATTTGTTACAGAAAACACAATAATATAAAATATACCTAAGTGAATCAAAAACTTAAAAAAGAAAAGAGCAATGATATTTGCATTGAATAGTTAGGCAAAATTGATAGACCTACTATATTTGATTGGTCATTAATGCAAAGTGGAGGGCCCTACCCTTATATTTGGCATGCATTTATCAATCAGATATGCTAGGTTTAATAATTCTGCCTAACTACTTAGTGGAAATATCATTACTCAATAGAAAAGAGAAATAATATTTTTGCACTAAATGGTTAGGCAAATTTGTTAGACCTATTATGTTTTATTTAGTCATTAATACATGAGATAAGAAATTAAGTAGAGGGACCTACATCTTATATTTGGCAATATCATTAATGCAAATATCATTACTTAAAAGAAAACATAGGTATTAAATCTTGTGTGGGGCGTATTAATTTGATCCAAGATGTAAGACTAAATCTTAAATCTAACTTATCTGTAGTGAGCTTTAGAGAGAGAGTGGCAGTAGAGTGGATATATATATATATATATATAAAGAGGAGGAGAAAAATGGACAAAATAAATAAAATAAAAGGTTAGGTAAAGTACTTTTCATAGCCGACTCCACGAGTCACCACGATTCCCTGTATTGGGAGAGAAGAAAGGAATGAGACAGAGGTGTTTAAAATTGAATGAGTCCAACATCGAGTACTGAATCTATCTATCTAATTGGAATTAAACCTTCCTAGAGATGTGACCTTAATTTCATGGACAGGTCAAACTTTATGTAACCAAGAAGTCCTTTCTAACTAAGCTGCCTCGCAATGCTGACCTATTCTAACATTATCAAATAGTAAGAGAAATCTGAGATCGAGGATAGATTCTCTCTCCAAAATCTCTGTTTTCTCTCTCTAGAGTTGGGCATGAATCACGACGAAATCCCTTTCAAAGATTTACAGGTCAGAGAGGGTTGCTTGTGTGTGTTTTATATGGTTGAATTCTGTAAAGTAGAGTGAGCTTTCCAACCTCCAGTTGGACTCTCCTCATTTGTATACTGTTACTACGAATTAATAAGTTTTCAAGTATATTATTTATTATTATTTAATTTGGTACGTACTGATCAAAATCAGATTAATCTGTAGGTTACTTAATATTTGGACTGCCAAGACACCCCTTAACACCTAGTACTAATTAAAAGTTGTGGAATCAAACTTAACCCTACATTTTTCCTCTACCAATCTACCTCCAATAATCCAGGGATTTCAAGGAACTGTTATTTTTATTTTTATTTTTTTGGGTAATGGGAAGCTTTTTTTCAAGGAACTGTTATCGACATGTCAGCTTCAGTAATGTCAATTTCCAAATCTCAATTAAGAGGGACTTATTTTTAGTGTCACTCATTATCACATTTGACTTTTTATCCTTTATTTAATTGTAGTTTGTCCCCAAAAAAAAAAAAAATAATAATAATAATAATAATATAAATAAATAAATAAATAAATAATAGAGAAATGCCACAGTATTAATATTTACAATCTCTACTTCTCTATTATATTAATTACTCAATGCGTTCACGTATATAGGTACATGTATAGTTATGAAAATATACAATGAAGCACTAGTAGTATAATTAAGCACAAATCACATGTATAGTTATATAAATATACAATGAAGCACTAGTAGTATAATTAAGCAGAAATCACATGTATAGTTTGCCTAGTACTATAAGCGCCAATAATTTGGTTATTTAATAGAAGGATCATGATCGATACATACTCAGACACGTACCCACATGTATATATATATATATATTTACCAGCTAGCTAGCAATGTTGCTCAACTAATCAGCAGTTGTTCTCCACTAACACCACATATTATAAGTTAATCATGAAATATTCTCCGAAGTAAATACAATGTAGAACATGGTTGGAAAGGGTGATAACCAAAGTCGGCATACGTATGACCTTTAAATAAGAGCTGGATTAATTGGTACAAAAAACAAATGAATAATGAAATTAAATAAATGAATGAATACATTTAAGCTGTATTGTTGACCGGCCTCATGATCCCATATCAACCAAAAGATATGAATCCTTGATTCCTTGGGAAGAAAGTTGACAAAATCTTCTTAAAAATGAGGACACTGAACATCCTTTTTTAATTAGTCTGTAGATATACCATTTATTCAACAATATTTGATTGGTCCTAGGTCACTGCTGCTTCTTGTTTTAAGGGAACTCTAAACATGATTTAATGTTACCTTTTGTGTATTTTGATTTAGTACAAATTTATTATATCAAAATATTATTACATTTATCCTAAAAAAAGTGTCGGTGTTTTAGGAATCGTGACAGTTCAATTTGTGAGTCATGGTTCCTAAAAGTGACACATTTTATGGGACAAAGAAAGAAAGTAAATATTTTTTAGATTTTTTTCATATATATTATCGCCTAAACTCTTAACCTTCATTTGGGAAAGAATTATTATACAATCTTATCTAAAATGACCGAATGCCAAATAATTCATCCCATGAAGCTGTGTCTATATATATTTTTGAATGATTACACTTGTACCTCTCTTCCCGTAGAAAGTTTAAATAACAAGGATCTTCTCTCCAATTTCAAATATAATATTGATCTGTCTCTCTGATATAGGTCTGAATAACACCTCCCTTGGTCATAAAATTTTATACACCCTTATAAAGCTTGAAAAGTACTATTTTGTTCGGTGTCCTTTTGAAACCACATGAAGTCCCTATTTATAGGCAACTAAGTGTATGTAATTCATATGTTCTTCCAGTGTTATGGGAAAACATTACAGATTCAGTTGGAATAAATATTCAAAAGAAAAACAGAAGATAAAATGACAGATATATGTAGAAATTAAGTGTCAATGATCAAAACTATCTAACAGCACATACATCTTAAGTTTTGTCAGAATAATATACAACAAATATATAGGTATATATATGTATGTAATTTTTTACTCGGAGTCTCGTATTCAAATATAGAATCCACATTTCCCTCTCATGTATATATTGACAATTGACAGTGTCATGTAGGTTGGACTTGGATATATAGTCACCCACGTGAGCCTTCGTACTATCTGCCAATTTTTTATGCCTAGTTTCACAAGATATAGCAAAATCTCACTCCATTCTCTCTCTCTCTCTCTAAACTGGCGTGCATTGTAAAGATGGATGAATTTTCCAAGAAAGTGGTTAGGGTTGTGGGGACAGCTAGCGAATTCAACACTACTGAACTTCCTTTTAGACTCGGAAGCCCGTCAAAAAAGCTCAAACTTTACCACACAATGAGTTGTTGTAGATCTGTCTTCAACTATTCAAAGTCCTCCTCAAACTGGGTACTTATCCCGTGTTTTAACACCACGCATCCACTTTAATTATCATTGACCACACCCATTTGAGCATGTAATCACTTTTAGATTAATTACCAATTGACCAAAAAGATGGAGCTGTTAACTGTGTCTGTGTCCTAATTGTCTCAACACGATTTATCCATTTAATTAATTTTTTTTAATTACAAGGAGGAGACAACATTAAGTCATTTTTTAAGAAGAAAACCCCATGCCCTTTCTATTTCAACATTCCGTCCCTTCCTGTATCAAAAAACTCCCAACTAAGATATTGGCCACTGCTAGAATCTAACATCAAATTGGGAAATTATTGGGCCACTTAGAATAGAAAGACGTCCAATAAATTTATTAATGTGGGCTAGGCTGAGCCCAACCTTCAGTCTGAGTGGGAGAGGCCTGCCCAAATTAAATATGGTATACTGAGAGGCCTATCGAGCTCAAATTGAACCTTCAGCCATAAAAGCAAAAGGGTAACAAGGTACAACCGAATTGATTGCTGCTGGTGTTGTCCAGAATTCCCAAGACGTGTCAACGTACATGTTATCGTTTGCTGACCCATCTTTTCTTCCTTCACTGCCTCACTTGCATTTGTCAGCTTTCCCATTCTCTTCTATTCTCTCTCCCTCTCTCTCTCTCTCTCTATATATATATATATATTTATATATTATATCTGTATCAAATTATCAACTATCAAGTACTCCTTACAGAAATTATGAAAATATGGAGTCTAAGAGAAGCTACTCCACAAGAAAGCCCATAAAAAGGAGGTCTCATAAAAGAAGAGGTACAAAAGATTGTTCTATCAACATGGCTGAAGCTAACCTTCGAAAAAAAAACATGGCTGAAGCTAGGAGAGAGGTTATCAATGCCTTGCAGCTCCATAGATCATCATCAGCCTCAGCATCATCTTGTGATCAAAAGTGGGGGTCTACTATAATAGGAAATGGTTGCAACCATGGTATAATTAACTACTCCTCCTGCTCTTCTTTATTGGACACTTTGCCTCTCCCTGAGCCTGCATGGTCCACCACTGCACCTTCAGTGCTTGCCACACCGTCACCTCCCATGGAAGCTCTGGAATTTGAGTGGTCTGAAAACCTAGCTTCTTCACACACTTGGTGGCTAGGGTTTCTAAAGGCCTTAGATGGTAAGCACGCTGAGGTACCACCACCTAGGGCGTGCCCAGATGGTAAAAACTCGGTGAGTCACTTTCTTTGGATGAAATAAGTGATGAAAGCTCATATTTAGATGAGTGGTTGACTGTCCCAACCATTGAAGATGAAGGTGAGATATATGATGCAAACCCTAAAGAAAATGATCGAATCTGATTGATATATTGTATCACTACTACATGTTAATGTGATGCTTCTGTTCTTGGTTTCATCTCTCTGACACACACACACATATATATATACACACACGCATGTTTTATATGTAATTATGTATATGTATGTCTGAATTTTTTAATTCATGAAATTTTAGTTTTGTTTTACTAGACACCCTTTCCCAAAAAAAAAAAAAAAAAGTGCATGTAAATATATACCTCATTCTACCATTTGAATATCACATGATAATAGATTATTGTAGCATTATCAGAATATTTCTTAATCGATTAATATATATACATACACACACATATATATGTATTACGAAAATTTAAGCTGTGTTGTGTTATGTCACATCTTGAGTGGATGTAGTACACTAGAGCATTTAAGTAACCTGAGGTTTTCTCTTTAGTAGCGTCCATTTTTATGACCTGGTGAAGTATGGGTAGTTGCTTTCCCACCAACGTCCCTAAAGAACGAGCCCAGTATACCATACATTCTCTCCTTGCTCTCTTTCTCTCTCTAACAATCGGCGACAAACCCATCTTTCCGGCGAGCAAGAGATGGGCTGTGGTGCTGCACCGATTGCGACTCGCGGCGGCGTGATGGCAGTGAGTGTGGGCTTTGGACAGCGGCAGAAGCCTACTCTGAGGATGTTGATGGCGGTGCCGGTGAAGAGGGAGATGGCTGGGTTCGATCCGGTTATGGAGAGCCGGTGAAACAGATTCGGGTCTTAGACTTGCAGCGCGGTAAGCTTGCTGCGGCGGTGCCCAGTTAGATGGTTCGAAAGGTTCGCGGCGGCTCACTGCACTGGCGAGGAGCAGCTGGAGATGGGCAAGCTTTATTGGCTGTGGATGGCGGCTGGAACTAGTAAACAACAGACGAGGGAGAATGAAAGATGTGAGTTTGATTCTTGCAGATTTTGTAGTTTGTAGAGAGAGAGAGGATGGGTTCACCGGTGGTCATGGAGTTTTCGTCGGAAAGATTGGTTCGTCGCCGATTGCTAGAGAGAGAAAGAGAACAAGGAGAGAGAAGGGACATCCGGTTCAACAAAAAAACAAGAAAGCTGAGAGCTGAATTAATGTAATATCCTATTCGCATACCAAATTAGTCACCTATAATTAGCCTCTCTAGTGAGGAAATTTCCAGAACTGTCACATATTTTTCCTTTACACATAGAACTGACATCTGCACTAGAGATATATATATATAAGGGGGGTGCATCCACATATATGTCCAATATATAGAAGCTTTATTTTATATAGTATAATATATAGGAAATTATGTCTCCTCATATAAATATTTGGGAGTATAAGGGAGGGAAATTGCCACATTGGACAGCTGAGAGGAACGGCGCCGGCCGGCAATACAAAGCTTGCGATGGGCTCGGATGGCAGTGAGGAAGGGCTGGCTGTGATGGTGGCTTGGGCCAGAGGTGTGGTGACTAGCAGTGGCTTACGGTTGGTTTGACTGTAAATGGGTTTCTTTTTTATTATTATTATTTTTTTACTTACTGTATAACAGAGTTAGAAGAAGATGCGTATATATATATATATATATATATCTTTTTGAATATCTTTTTTTTTTTTTTTCAAATCATAAACCATGTTTGATTCAATTGATTTTGCTCAAATTGAATCCATAAAAAGCACAG